>OW121743.1:50862655-50877655 GCA_933228675.1 Stomorhina lunata | reverse complement strand
GTCTTCCTATCGTCAACTTTTCTATAGAAAAGTCATCCTATCGTCAACTTTTCTATAGAAAAGTCATCATATCGTCAACTTTTCTATAGAAAAGTCTTCCTATCGTCAACTTTTCTATAAAAAAGTCTTCCTATCGTCATCTTTTCTATAGAAAAGTCTTCCTATCGTCAACTTTTCTATAGAAAAGTCTTCCTATCGTCAACTTTTCTATAGAAAAGTCTTCCTATCGTCAACTTTTCTATAGAAAAGTCTTCCTATCGTCAACTTTTCTATAGAAAAGTCTTCCTATCGTCAATTTTTCTATAGAAAAGTCTTCCTATCGTCAACTTTTCTATAGAAAAGTCTTCTTATCGTCAACTTTTCTATAGAAAAGTCTTCCTATCGTCAACTTTTCTATAGAAAAGTCTTCCTATCGTCAACTTTTCTATAGAAAAGTCTTCCTATCGTCAACTTTTCTATAGAAAAGTCTTCCTATCGTCAACTTTTCTATAGAAAAGTCTTCCCATCGTCAACTTTTCTATAGAAAAGTCTTCCTATCGTCAACTTTTCTATAGAAAAGTCTTCCTATCGTCAACTTTTCTATAGAAAAGTCTTCATATCGTCAACTTTTCTATAGAAAAGTCTTCCTATCGTCAACTTTTCTATAGAAAAGTCTTCCTATCGTCAACTTTTCTATAGAAAAGTCTTCCTATCGTCAACTTTTCTATAGAAAAGTCTTCCTATCGTCTTCCTATCGTCAACTTTTCTATAGAAAAGTCTTCCTATCGTCAACTTTTCTATAGAAAAGTTGACGATAGGAAAGTCTTCCTATCGTCAACTTTTCTATAGAAAAGTCTTCCTATCGTCAACTTTTCTATAGAAAAGTCTTCCTATCGTCAACTTTTCTATAGAAAAGTCTTCCTGTCGTCAACTTTTTTATAGAAAAGTCTTCCTATCGTCAACTTTTCTATAGAAAAGTCTTCCTATCGTCAACTTTTCTATAGAAAAGTCTTCCTATCGTCAACTTTTCTATAGAAAAGTCTTCCTATCGTCAACTTTTCTATAGAAAAGTCTTCCTATCGTCAACTTTTCTATAGAAAAGTCTTCCTATCGTCAACTTTTCTATAGAAAAGTCTTCCTATCGTCAACTTTTCTATAGAAAAGTCTTCCTATCGTCAACTTTTCTATAGAAAAGTCTTCCTATCGTCAACTTTTCGATAGAAAAATCTTCCAATCGTCAACTTTTCGATAGAAAAATCTTCCAATCGTCAACTTTTCTATAGAAAAGTCTTCCTATCGTCAACTTTTTTATAGAAAAGTCTTCCTATCGTCAACTTTTCTATAGAAAAGTCTTCCTATCGTCAACTTTTCTATAGAAAAGTCTTCCTATCGTCAACTTTTCTATAGAAAAGTCTTCCTATCGTCAACTTTTCTATAGAAAAGTCTTCCTTTCGTCAACTTTTCTATAGAAAAGTCTTCCTTTCGTCAACTTTTCTATAGAAAAGTCTTCCTATCGTCAACTTTTCTACAAAAAAGTCTTCCTATCGTCAACTTTTCTACAAAAAAGTCTTCCCATCGTCAACTTTTCTATAAAAAAGTCTTCCCATCGTCAACTTTTCTATAGAAAAGTCTTCCCATCGTCAACTTTTCTATAGAAAAGTCTTCCTACCGTCAACTTTTCTATAGAAAAGTCTTCCTACCGTCAACTTTTCTATAGAAAAGTCTTCCTACCGTCAACTTTTCTATAGAAAAGTCTTCCTACCGTCAACTTTTCTATAGAAAAGTCTTCCTATCGTCAACTTTTCTATAGAAAAGTCTTCCTATCGTCAACTTTTCTATAGAAAAGTCTTCCTATCGTCAACTTTTCTATAGAAAAGTCTTCCTATCGTCAACTTTTCTATAGAAAAGTCTTCCTATCGTCAACTTTTCTATAGAAAAGTCTTCCTATCGTCAACTTTTCTATAGAAAAGTCTTCCTATCGTCAACTTTTCTATAGAAAAGTCTTCATATCGTCAACTTTTCTATAGAAAAGTCTTCCTATCGTCAACTTTTCTATAGAAAAGTCTTCCTATCGTCAACTTTTCTATAGAAAAGTCTTCCTATCGTCAACTTTTCTATAGAAAAGTCTTCCTATCGTCAACTTTTCTATAGAAAAGTCTTCCTATCGCCTTCCTATCGTCAACTTTTCTATAGAAAAGTTTTCCTATCGTCAACTTTTCTATAGAAAAGTTGACGATAGGAAAGTCTTCCTATCGTCAACTTTTCTATAGAAAAGTCTTCCTATCGTCAACTTTTCTATAGAAAAGTCTTCCTATCGTCAACTTTTCTATAGAAAAGTCTTCCTATCGTCAACTTTTCTATAGAAAAGTCTTCCTATCGTCAACTTTTCTATAGAAAAGTCTTCCTATCGTCAACTTTTCTATAGAAAAGTCTTCCTATCGTCAACTTTTCTATAGAAAAGTCTTCCTATCGTCAACTTTTCTATAGAAAAGTCTTCCTATCGTCAACTTTTCGATAGAAAAATCTTCCAATCGTCAACTTTTCGATAGAAAAATCTTCCAATCGTCAACTTTTCTATAGAAAAGTCTACCTATCGTCAACTTTTTTATAGAAAAGTCTTCCTATCGTCAACTTTTCTATAGAAAAGTCTTCCTATCGTCAACTTTTCTATAGAAAAGTCTTCCTATCGTCAACTTTTCTATAGAAAAGTCTTCCTATCGTCAACTTTTCTATAGAAAAGTCTTCCTTTCGTCAACTTTTCTATAGAAAAGTCTTCCTTTCGTCAACTTTTCTATAGAAAAGTCTTCCTATCGTCAACTTTTCTACAAAAAAGTCTTCCTATCGTCAACTTTTCTACAAAAAAGTCTTCCCATCGTCAACTTTTCTATAAAAAAGTCTTCCCATCGTCAACTTTTCTATAGAAAAGTCTTCCCATCGTCAACTTTTCTATAGAAAAGTCTTCCTACCGTCAACTTTTCTATAGAAAAGTCTTCCTACCGTCAACTTTTCTATAGAAAAGTCTTCCTACCGTCAACTTTTCTATAGAAAAGTCTTCCTATCGTCAACTTTTCTATAGAAAAGTCTTCCTATCGTCAACTTTTCTATAGAAAAGTCTTCCTATCGTCAACTTTTCTATAGAAAAGTCTTCCTATCGTCAACTTTTCTATAGAAAAGTCTTCCTATCGTCAACTTTTCTATAGAAAAGTCTTCCTATCGTCAACTTTTCTATAGAAAAGTCTTCCTATCGTCAACTTTTCTATAGAAAAGTCTTCATATCGTCAACTTTTCTATAGAAAAGTCTTCCTATCGTCAACTTTTCTATAGAAAAGTCTTCCTATCGTCAACTTTTCTATAGAAAAGTCTTCCTATCGTCAACTTTTCTATAGAAAAGTCTTCCTATCGTCTTCCTATCGTCAACTTTTCTATAGAAAAGTTTTCCTATCGTCAACTTTTCTATAGAAAAGTTGACGATAGGAAAGTCTTCCTATCGTCAACTTTTCTATAGAAAAGTCTTCCTATCGTCAACTTTTCTATAGAAAAGTCTTCCTATCGTCAACTTTTCTATAGAAAAGTCTTCCTATCGTCAACTTTTCTATAGAAAAGTCTTCCTATCGTCAACTTTTCTATAGAAAAGTCTTCCTGTCGTCAACTTTTTTATAGAAAAGTCTTCCTATCGTCAACTTTTCTATAGAAAAGTCTTCCTTTCGTCAACTTTTCTATAGAAAAGTCTTCCTATCGTCAACTTTTCTATAGAAAAGTCTTCCTATCGTCAACTTTTCTATAGAAAAGTCTTCCTATCGTCAACTTTTCTATAGAAAAGTCTTCCTATCGTCAACTTTTCGATAGAAAAATCTTCCAATCGTCAACTTTTCTATAGAAAAGTCTTCCTATCGTCAACTTTTTTATAGAAAAGTCTTCCTATCGTCAACTTTTCTATAGAAAAGTCTTCCTATCGTCAACTTTTCTATAGAAAAGTCTTCCTATCGTCAACTTTTCTATAGAAAAGTCTTCCTTTCGTCAACTTTTCTATAGAAAAGTCTTCCTATCGTCAACTTTTCTACAAAAAAGTCTTCCTATCGTCAACTTTTCTACAAAAAAGTCTTCCCATCGTCAACTTTTCTATAAAAAAGTCTTCCCATCGTCAACTTTTCTATAGAAAAGTCTTCCCATCGTCAACTTTTCTATAGAAAAGTCTTCCTATCGTCAACTTTTCTTTAGAAATATCTATAAAAATTGGATACGCATTAAAGGAAATGCGTAATATTAGAAAAGCGACCATCTATTTTAACACGCATATTTTACTTTTTGTATTTAAATTGTACATCTGGGAATTTCTATGGCATTTTCTTTTTCACCTCTCCTACCACTTTTCCGGTTCTTTCTAAAAGATGTGGCGAAATTAAAAGGCAGTAATTAACTTTCTCTAGCTTGTGTCTTTAATTTTAATGTTAAATTTCAATAAACTGTCTATTACTTATGTACTAAACTCATTAAGGCAGAATGTAATTAATTTTTATTATCTGGTTTTGAAACAAATTGAAATGTTATATTCTTTTGAAGAACAGATAGGACAAGATAAAGGAGAAATTAAGCAAAGTTTTATTTAGTTATTATCCTAAAGAACTAAAAAATATTTATATACAGTAAATAGGGTTGTGAGTTAATTGAAATGTTTATTATTAATTCCAAATATCGTTTAATTGTAGTATTAATTGCGGATAACTTAATAGCCCTTTTTATCAACTAATTTGTTTTTTTTTTTCGTATTAAAGATATCGAGCAAAAAGCTAAACTATTTTTGATCACTTGATTTTTGATTTTGATCACAAAATTTTGTTATTTTTGCTCTAGCTATCATAGTTAACGAGAAAATCAAGTTTAAAGTTTTTTGTAATAAAAAATCAGTTTTTAGCCCAAAATTTGAGTGATCACAAAATTTCGTTATTTTTGCTCTAGCTATCATAGTTAACGAGAAAATCAAGTTTAAAGTTTTTTATGAAAAAAAAAATCAAAAAAAAAAGATCAATTTTTGGCCAAAAATTTGAGAGATCACAAAATTTCGTTATTTTTGCCCTAGCTATCGTAGTTAACGAGAAAATCTAGTTTTAAGTTTTTAATAATTCAAAAAATCAATTTTTGGCAAAAAAAAATTTGAGTGATCACAAAATTTCGTTATTTTTGCTGTAGCTATCATAGTTAACGAGATAATCAAGTTTAAAGTTTTTTATAAAAAGAATTCAAAAAATCAATTTTTGGCCCAAAATTTTAGTGATCACAAAATTTCGTTAATTTTGCTCTAGCCATCACAGTTAACGAGAAAATCAAGTTTAAAGTTTTTTCAAAGAAAAAAATTCAAAGAAACCAAATTTTGGCATGAGTGATCACAAAATTTCATTATTTTTGCTCTAGCTATCAGAGTTAACGAGAAAATCAAGTTTAAAATTTTTTATATAAGAAATTCAAAAAAATCAATTTTTGGTATGAAATTTGAGAGATCACGAAATTTCGTTATTTTTGCGCTAGCTATCATAGTTAAGGAGAAAATCAAGCTTAAATATGAAAGATCAGAGAAATTCACAAAAATGTATATAAATAAATATTCTTTAAGTAATAATTATAAAGACCGTAAAAATATATAACAAAACTCGTAAGAAAGTGCTATAGTAGGTCAAGCCCGACCATAGGATACTCTTCACCACTAAGGTCAAAGGTGCTCATTTTCCTGTATAAAGACACATATTTGCTAAATTTTGCCATCATACAAACATATTCTCAAAACTTATACATTTAAGCCGTTTCAGTCATTTGGACTTATATGAGAGCTAGGGTCAAATGTTGACCGATTATTTGACAAGTTGACTACAGTTGTTACAAAAATTGTGTATGCAAAAAATAAGCTTATAATTCTCATTATCTTCGGATTTACGAGCTTTTTAGAGAATTTTGTCTCATTTAGTGCGTTTTGAGAAAAGAGTTTGTATGGGAGCTATGGTCAAATGTAGACCGATTTCAACGAGATTTAGTACAATGATTAAAGATTACATAAGCAGTATTTGTTTTAATTTTCTTTAAAAACTGTTGATTTTTGTGGCCAATATATCAATTCCGGGAAGTGGGACCTATGAGAGGTACCATAAATAATGGACCGATTTTGACGAATTTCAATAGTCATGGTCCCATTATCAAAAAAATGATCTGTGCCAAATTTCATCAGTTTGATTTCAAGGTTTATTTCAAGGACGGAAATCGCTAAATCGACTCAGAAAGTGATTCTAAGCCTATTGGTATACTAAAAGATGGGTCTAAGACAAATATTTCAATACGTTACATACATCAGCACAAACTTATAATATCCATTCCACCTATGGTGGTGAAGGGTATAAAAACTATTGTAGTGGAAATTATCTTAAGAATATTAAGGAATTGATGGTTTTTTACATTTGTTGTGGATTTATTTATATTAAGAAGAGTCTACTATCCAGTAGCATTACTCGATGTGGCTCATTATATTTTTGTAATTATGAAAATTTCATTCCTTAACACCACATATCCTGCACTTAAAGTTGGTCTTGGCAGTTGAGGTAAGACAACCCTTCAGGCAAAATATAAAATCCGTGCACCGCAGAGTATGATAAATATTTAATTAGAGCAAAATGAATTTCATAACGTATACGCAGTGTAGGCTGGCGAAGGCAATGGGATATCAAGATAAATTATCTTATTCTATTGTACTTGTATGTGTTAAAATTTGTATTCCTTAACATATAATATTTTTAATTTAATTGGAATAATTTTGTAATTGTATTGATAAATTCAAAATTTGCATTATATCTTTAATTTCTGTTCATTTAAGAGCATTGAATTATCAATATTCGTTCTCACATCTCAGACATATAAATAACATTCTTACTATATGACCTTTCATTCACATTCGAGTGTTCATACCCTTCACCACCATAGGTGGAAAGGGTATTATAAGTTTATGCTGATGTATGTAACGCATATAAATATTTGTCTTAGACCCATCTTTTAGTATACCAATAGGCTTAGAATCACTTTCTGAGTCGATTTAACGATGTCCGTCCATCCGTCTGGCTGGCTGGACCCCCATATAAACTTTGTAATCAAACTACAGGTCGCAATTCTAAAGATAATTTGATGAAATTTGACACAGATCATTTTTTTTTGATAATAGAATCATGGCTATTAAACTTCGTCAAAATCGGTCAGTTATTTATGGTACCTCCCATAGGTCCCATTTCCTGGAATTGATATATTGGCCACAAAATTCAATATTTTTTATGAAATTTAAAATAAATACTGCTTAAAACTTAAATCTCTGTACCAAATTTCGTTGAAATTGGTCCAAATTTGACCATAGCTCCCATACATAGTCTTTTCTCAAAACTCACTAAATGAGACAAAATTCATTAAAACGCTCGTAAATCCGAAGATTATGAGAATTTTAAGTTTATTTCTAACAACTGCAATTTGCTAAATTTCGAGATAATCGGTTCGCAATTGACCCTAGCTCTCATATAAGTCCTAATGACGGAAACGGCTTAAATGTATAAGTTTTGAGTGTATGTTTGTATGATGGCAAAATTTAGCAAATATTTGTCTTTATAGAGGAAAAAAGAACACCTTTGACCTTAGTGGTGAAGGGTATCGTATGGTCGGGCTTGACAGACTATAGTACTTTCTTACTTGTTTTTATAAAAATTTAAACTAAAAGCTTGTAATTTCATTTAATATTTTAAAATTTTCTTCTGTATTATAGGTCGGTTTCTTTACTTTCATCACTGATACAATTGATTATTCTTGAAAAATATCTCAGCAAATGTTAACTATTCGAAATCTTTGTTTTGATAAATTTTTTATCAAAATTTTTAAATTAAATTTTTTGTTTTAAATTGTCTTCATATAAATATTTTGTATGACTTAAAAACAAACTGTGTAATTTGCAAAAGATTCCCCTGAAATTGAGTAAGGTAACATAATTGTTGGAATGGTTTGGGTAGTTTTGTTATAGTACGGGAACACAACTTACATTTTCACTTTATATTTGACTTGCTTTTGCATAAAGTACGAAAAAACAAGTATTTAAAGAAGAATTATAACTCTCTACATAATTATATTATCGATTTTTGTAATTTTTAAATATAATAGAAAATATTATTTTAACATAACAATATTATATAAATACGATTCTTAAAGGGAATTTAAAATAAGCTTATACTAATTAATGTTAAAATAAATAAAATTCAAAAAAGTAACTTTAAATTTAATAGGATTTAATATATAAAGTATAAAATAGAGCAAAACGTAGAATTTCATATAAATGGAGGAAGTCATATAAAATTTAGATGTTTCAAATTGCAAATCGATAAAGTACTTTAATAATTTATGATACTCTTAGTAGTAAAATAAGACAGAAATAACGGTTTTTTAAATTTGACTAATGAAATTTTTATAAACAACATCAAAATGAATGGGGGGTATATTGAGATTGTCATTCCGTTTGAAATTTCCTTAATATTGGCTCAAAAACTAAAATACAAGTATATTCTGAAACCTTATAAAATTCTAAGACGATTGAGCGATGTCTGTCCGCTTGTCTGTCCGTCTGTCTGTCTGTCTGTCTGTCTGTCTGTCTGTCTGTCTGTCTGGAGGTTATCGGCACGATAAAACCTTAACGAAGGATATAGGTCACTGAAATTTGGCAAAAATATTCTTCATTTCTTGGAAAATTTTGGTATTGAAATCGGGCAAAATCGGTTCACATTTGACCATAGCTCCCGTCTAGGCTAATCGCTTATTTGGTAATAATTATAACAGCTATGATGACAAAATTTGGTATCTAGAAGTTTTACATAAGCACTAGACAGCACATAAAATTTCATCGAAATCGGTTCACATTTAACCATAGCTCCCATACAAAAAACTTATAGAAACAGCCTAAATTCCACCTGAAATACACTTAAATGCCAATAAATGATAAGCCGTAATAGCTTTGGCCTCTATATTTTACAAAAGGA
Organism: Stomorhina lunata; assembly: GCA_933228675.1. Classification (NCBI taxonomy): domain Eukaryota; kingdom Metazoa; phylum Arthropoda; class Insecta; order Diptera; family Rhiniidae; genus Stomorhina; species Stomorhina lunata. The sequence goes on along the minus strand of OW121743.1, from coordinate 50,868,638 downwards.
AGTCTTATATAAATACCAGCCAGTGTGAAAAATTTTGTTATAATCCGTCACCATTTGACCAAAGCTGCCATATAAAAAACTTACGGAAACACAAAAATACAAAAAAAAAGGGGGATTATGTCCGTCTGTCCGTCAGATAAAAGCGCAATAGCGCCTTAACGAAAAGGGCTACAGCAACAAAATTCTACAAAAGGAAGTCTTATGTAAATATCAGCAAGTGTTCAGAATTTTGTTGCAATCGGTCACCATCTGACCATAGCTCCCATATAAAAAACTTACGAAAACACAAAAATACAAAAAGAAAAGGTCTATGTCCGTCTGTCCGCCAGATAAAAGCGCGATAGCTCTTTAACTACAAGAGCTAGAGAGACAAAATTGTACAAAAGTATTTTTGATATGTCTCAAAAGTTGTGAACTGAAAATAGGCGAAATTGGTTCACATTTAGTTAGAGCTCCCATATAACCCCGCCCCGGGAAACACATGAATGCTGATAAATTGAGTGCAATTGTAATAGCTATGACGACTAAATATAGAATAAAGAAGTTTTATGCAATTAGTGGTCAGTATATCAAATTTTATAGGAATCTGTCCATATTTGACTATAGCTTTCGTATAAAAAACACTCCCGGAAACCAAAAAAATATGTATCAAAGACCAGAAACTATGACAGCTATGGCCACTAAATTTTGCAAAAACAAGCCTTATATATGTACCAGCCAGTTTATATTTTGTTACAATAGGTCAACATTTGGCTATAATTCTTATATATATACAACATCCACTTTTTATATCTACAATCAAAAAGATTTCGAGGTACTAAAATTGCACTAATGTCCAGACTTTATATACGGTATAAGGAACTCCTAACATAATATATGGACCATTCTTATTACTATCAACATGTTTATCCTAAATATCCTAATATTAACTAAATATTAAGCTAAACGAAAAGTATTTAACAGACTATTAATGCTTAACTATACCAGGTTATGAGATTAAATTTTGTGCAAAGTAAATACTAGGGAAACCACTTACATACTTTTAGATGTTGAACTATAAAGCTCCTGCAACCGAATTTAGTCCAAACTTTATATACGGTAGATGCATTAGGAACTCCTAACAAAATATGTGGACCTGTCGTATTGCTATCAACATGCTTATCTTAAATTTTGTGCAAAGTAAATACTAGGGAAACCACTTAGATACTTTTAAATGTTGAACTATAAAGCTGAGGCAACTGAATTTTGTCCTTAGATTTTATCAACAATACCAACTAGCGTAACAAATGTTTTCGAATTCGGCCCACGTTTAGAATTAGCTTCAATCTTGAATTAGCTGCACCCTACAGTTCCGTGATTTGTCTCTTCAATCAGAAGTAAAACAAAGCTATATTGGAGCTATATAATGATTTTTCAAGTTATGATGAAATGTAGACAACTTATGAAGCTAAGTTCTAAGCAAGCTGTAAAGAATGCCTCTTTATAAAGAAACTAGCTTGAAATAATATTGGAGGTCTTGTCTATATTTTCAAAAATTCCTATGAGGCTTTCTTATGTTATCTAAATATTTTTGAGATATGGACAAATCCGAAAAACCTTAAAACAAGGACAAAGTTTTAAAACTGTCAAAATCGGTTATTTCTGTTTATAAAAAAAATTTACCATATACTGAGAATTAAGAATATATAATGAATACAATTTTTGATTGTTCTCTTCGTGAATGGCAGGTTTTTATTTGCACCCATCTCGAATTTTTATAAATTTTTTTAAAATAATAGGTTTTTTAAGAAGACTGCAATAACTACAGGGGAATAACACTTCTTCCAATACCGAGCAAAATACTAAGTCGAGTAATTTTGAATAGAATGTCTGACGCAGTTTCTGAAACACTCTGCGAAAATCAGTTTGGGTTCCGAGAGAATAGATCTTGTGTTGATCTAATCAACACAGTAAGAATAGTATTGGAGCAATGTAATGAATTCCGCACCCCCATTTATCTAGCGTTTATCGACTTTATGAAGGCCTTCGACAGTGTCAACAGGTGCTATCTATGGAGAATTTTAGAAAACCGTAACATGCCAACGAAAATTCTGAACTTAATTCGGGCAATGTACGTGGACTTTAAATGCCGGGTTCTACATAAAGGTAAATTGTCTAATCCGTTCGAAGTTACTACTGGAGTGAGACAAGGATGTATATTATCACCTATACTTTTTATCCTTGTCATCGGCAATATAATGCGCACGGCACTGAATGGTAGACGTGGTATCCAATGGACACCATTTAAGCAACTCGAGGACTTGGAATACGCCGATGACGTATGTCTTCTAAGCCAAAGACCAGCTCACCTTCAAGAAAACACTAGCGCTATTACTGTTGAATCTCGGGCAGCTGGGCTGGAAATCAATATCTCCAAGACAAAGATTATGCCTGGAGGCTATGGCGCAAACCCGTCGCCACACATCAATGTGGATAACGAGGGTATTGGTTGTGTAGGTACCTTTAATTATCTTGGTAGTTTGGTATCTACAAAAGGTGGCGCCGATGAGGATATTGAATCGCGTATTAATAAGGCAAAATCTGCATTCGGCATTCTCCGAACTATATGGAAATCTCGGCAAATATCAACAACAACTAAGTTACGAATATATAACTCGAATGTCAAGTCCATCTTGTATTACGGCTGCGAAACTTGGAAACGCACAAATGCCATCGATAAGCACCTGCAAACCTTTGCAAACAAATGCTTGCGGCAAATCCTTAATATATGGTGGCCAAATCGAATAAGATATGAAGATCTACTAAACGCTACAAACCAAATCCCTTCTTCTATAGAGGTATGTCAACGGAAATGGCGGTTGATACGCCACACACTACGAAGGCCAAATACCAACATTTCTCGACAAGCGCTTCGTTGGAATCCACAAGAAAGCGGCCGTCGTGTTGGTGCACCTGCTAGAACGTGGAGAAGATCAATTGATGCGGAGTTACAAGCAGCAAACTATTCATGGAATGATGTATGCCTAACATCTCGCAATAGAATTCGATATAAAAGGATGGTTGAGGCCCTATGCTCCACTGGGAGTCAAGGATAACAGAAGAAGAAGAAGGTTTTTTAAAAGTTCATAAAAATCGCAAAAATATCCATTAAGGTATCAAATTTTAGTATGGGATTAAAGTCTTCTTAATTTTATACAATTAGATGTAAAAGACTTCATCAAAAGTAATTGGAGTGATATAAATAACGTCAAGTAAAAAAGGGCTCTTAGTGGGTAGCGTCCGTCATAGAAATAAAGGCTTTTTTAATTTGACTAGAGCAATTTTTCTTTTTTCTCCAATTGAACTTGGTTCGTAAAGAGAACTTATAGTATGCTTTACATAAGCCTAAAAATATATAGATGTTAATACAGCATTTTACAGACAATTATGCATAGGAATGTATATAGCGTCCGTCACAGTATATATTTTTTCCAAAATAATATTTATTAAATACAAAATTTACGAACACATGTCTGTCTTATTCATAAAGCAATAAAACTGTCTATATCCATAGATAAAATTTAAGATATTAGGTTTTAAAAAAATATACAGGGGCAAATTTAATGATTTTGATTTTTTTTGGGACACCCTAACAGCTAGCCGCAGCATTCTTGGGACGAAAAATAAGATGTAAAAAGTGTAAAACTTTAAATAAGTACAGTGCAATCGCAATAGAGTGAACACTTGGTAATATGAACTACTTGATACTACGAACTCCCGATTTTTTCCATTAGTTACTTTATAGAGTGAACAGTACCCAACTCAATAGAGTGAACTTTTTTTTTCTTATACATAATTGACAAAGACGCACCTTTTAGTTTTTTTACATACTTTTTTATGAAACAGTTAGGATATCACTTGAATTTGAAAACATTTTTGTTTTAATTTTCTTCTCTTTTTGTTTATTTTATTAGTTACTCTATAGAGTGAACTATACCAACTCAATAGAGTGAACTTTTGTTATGCAAAATTTCCAATTTCTGCTGAAGTTGTTTCCGATGCCATTTCTGAGACTGACATCAAGGAAGTAGCAGTAGCCAAACCAGACATTACAGCAGCGCAGGCCGTGTAGATTTTTGAAAAAGCTATTGACTGGGCAGAAAATAACACAAACAATTACGAAAATATTTTAGTTTTGCATAAATTCTGCGATTTAGCGGTGCAAAAAGCAAAAAATGCTTGTACAAAGCAAAAAACTCTTGAAAATTACTTTACTTCTTTGCAATTATATAATAATATTTAATAAATATAGATGTTTTTTTATATAAAAAGTGCTTTTTTATAGACTCTTTAGAGTGAACTTTTTCAATAGAGTGAACAGGTCTTGCACGAATTAGTTCACTCTATTGAGATTCCACTGTATATGTATTTAGCCGTTTTGTGAAATATTAAATTATGCCAAAAAATCACATTTTAACCGCGAACGTGAAAATGAAGGAGATGAAATTCGGGAACAAATAAAACCATTAATTTCACTGATTAACGAATCCTTAAAAACAATATGAAATATGAATTTTTTCCTAATAAAAAACATTCAAGTAAAAATTTTATCGTCCGTCACATAGCGTCCGCAACAGTTCATTTATGGATTTTTGATGAAACTTTAAACTTTAAATTGTTTTACAAAAAAATGTTATGTAATTTTCTAATTCTCCTCTATCTTCTATGTATTTACAATTTTTTTATTACTATGACCGATTTGATAAAATTTACAGAATCACGTGTTGAAAAAATAGTCACTTCCATTTTTTGTAGCGTCCGTCACAGAACTTTCAAAGCGAATATCTTTTTCCTCCAAAAGAAGTATGTAAACTTACAAAGGCCATTCGATAGCACAGTCGATGGGCTAATATTCTTTGAAATCTATGGAGGGCTATCTAGTGTAGAACAATAGTAGGTAACATTTAAGTACAACAAAATCCATACAAATGTATCGTCCGTCAAGCAGGATTTGCCCATATATGAAAAAAAAATCAATATTAAACGAAATCACGAATGTTAGTGATAATTTTTGTGATTCCATATCTTTACCACACAGCAAATTATTTTAAAGAAACAGATAAAAATTCTCCCTATATCCACCTATAACAGACAAAATATAAATCAATAAATTTAAATTCTTTATTTGCTTTTGTCGAAAATCTCTAATATATAATTTCTCATAAATGTCTGGAATATCTAATGTCTTAAGAATAAATTGTAAGCATTAGCAAAACCAATTTTCACATAATAAGAAAATATTATAGCAAATTATGAAAATAAATATAAATATGTAAATGATGATTACATACATACATACAAACATAGGGAAAAATCTAGATAACTAAACCAGCAAAACTCAAGTACAACAAGTAAGAGTGTTATATTCGGCTGTGCCGAATATTATATACCCACATACCCAATCAAGTTGTGTTAAATTTAGAAATATCTATCATATGTCTACGAGGGTGCAGCTAATTCAAAATGTGGACCAAATTCGAAAAAAAGTTGTTACGCTAGTTGGTATTGTTAGCAAAATATTTGGACTTAATTCCGTTGCAGGAGCTTTATAGTTCAACATATAAAAGTATGTAAATGGTTTTCCCAGTATTTATTTTGCACAAAATTTATTCTCATAACCTGGTGTAGTTTAGCATTAATAGTCTGTTGAATACTTTTCGTTTAGCTTAGTATTTAGTTAGAATAAACATGTTGATAGTAATACGTCAGGTCCATATATTTTGTTAGAAGTTCCTAATACCGTACATATAAAGTCTGGACATTGGTGCAATTTTACCTCCGAATCTTTTTGATTGTAGATATAACAAGTAAGAGTGTTATATTCGGCTGTGCCGAATCTTGTATACCCACCATCAAGTTATACGAGAGTGCAGCTAATTCAAAATGTTGACCAAATGTGGTATTGTTGGTAATATATTTGGACTAAATTCGGTTGCAGTGGTAT
>OW121743.1:50835155-50857655 GCA_933228675.1 Stomorhina lunata | reverse complement strand
AGCAACTAACATATTGAACAGACACTACAGTTTCGTACTTTACGAACTGAAATAACTAGAAATGTTCTTCGCTTCGTGGAACTAAAAAATATTTAAATTTGACTGATTTTGATGGCATATCTGAATTCTAAATCATGTTTTAAATATTTACATGTTTTCTTTTGAGCTATCGGTTTTTGATAATACTCTATGACGATACTAATGAAACCAGGGTAGGAGTGAGCGTCAGCTGTAATGTTTTTTCAGGCCGGGAAAATTATGATTTTTTTTTGTTTTAGGAGCAGCAACTAGGGGATATATTTGCAACGTATTGTGTTGGAACCAGTGTTGCCACTTCAGGTGTAATTACACATATCATGTGTATTATATCCACCATCAAAAAGAATGGGGAGTATATTGAGATTGTCATTCCGTTTGTAATTTCCTTAATATTGGCTCAAAAATCAAAAACGATATATATTCTGAATCCTTATGAAATTCTAAGACGATTGAGCGATGTCCGTCTGTCTGTCCGTCTGTCTGTCTGTCTGTTGAAATCACGATAACGCCTAAACGAAAGGAGCTAGCTCACTGAAACTTAGCAAAAACATTCTTCATTTATGAGAAAATTTTGGTATTGAAATTGGGCAAAATCGGTTAACATTTGACCATAGCTCCCGTATAACCTCGTCTAGGCTGGTCGCTTATTTGCTAATAACTGACAAATTATAATAGCTATGATATTTGGTATCTAGAAGTTTTCCATAAGCACTAGGCAGCATATAAAATTTCATCGAAATCGGTTCACATTTAACCATAGCTCCCATATAAAAAACATACGGAAACAGCCAAAATTCCACCTGAAATTCATTTAAATGCCAATAAATGCTAAAATGTAATAGCTTTCGCCACCAATTTAGCACAAATAAGTCTTATGTGAATACCAGCCAGTGTGCAAAATTTTGTCACAATCGGTCACCATTTGACCATAGCTCCCATATAAAGAACTTACGGAAACACAAAAATACAAAAAGAAAAGGGGGTTTATGTCCGTCTGTCCGTTAGATAAAAGCGCGACAGCTCCTTAACTACAAAAGCTAGAGAGACAAAATTTTACAAAAGTATTTCCAATATGTAACAAAAGTTGTGTACTGAAAATGGGCGAAATCGGTTCACATTTAGTTAGAGCTCCCATATAACCCCGCCCCGGGAAACACATAAATGCTGATAAATTGAGTACAATTGTGATAGCTATGACGACTAAATTTAGTATAAAGAAGTTTTATGCAACTATTAGTCAGTATATCAAATTTTATAGGAATCGGTCCATATTTGACTATAGCTTTCATATAAAAAACACTCCCGGAAACAAAAAAAAAGGTTTAGCAAGGACCAGTTAAAAGCTATTAAATTAGAAACTGTGACAGCTATTGCCACTAAATTTTGCAAGAATAAGCCCTGTATAAATACCAGCCAGTCTGTGATTTTGTTACAATCGGTCAACATTTAGCTATAATTCTTATATATTTATATTACATCCCCTTTTTTATATCTACAATCAAAAAGATTCGGAAGTACAAGCAGCATATTAAGATTATGTATATGGTAGATGCATTAGGAACTCCTAACAAAATATATGGACCTGTCGTATTACTATCAACTTCTTTATTTTAACTTAATATTAAGCTAAACGAAAAGTATTTAACAACTTATTAATGTAAAACCATACCCGGTTACGATAACGAATTTTTTTCAAAGTAAATAATTACTAGGGAAACCACTTACACACTTTTGAATGTTGAACTATAAAGCTACTGCAACCGAAGTAATTCCAAATATTTTACCAACAATACCAACTAGCGTTTTCCAATTTGGTCCACGTTTTGAATTTGCCGCATCCTCGTAGATATATGAGATATGTTTCTAAATTTAACATAACTTGATGGTGGGTATATAAGATTCGGCACAGCCGAATATAACACTCTTACTTGTTTTGTCTTAATCTTTCAAATTTCATTTGAGTTTCTTTTTGATGGTCAATTTGTAATTTTAGTTTTTGGTTATTGAAACTTTTTATTCCTCATATTTTTTTCAATTCAAGAATTCTTCGTCTGCAATTTTAATTTCAACAATTTAATTTGAAATTTTTAGATTCAATATTTGAAATTTTTTAGTTTCAATATTTGAATTCCTCATATTTTGTAGTTAAAAAATTTTTAGTCTGCTATTGGTAGTTTCAATTTCAAAATTTCTCATATTTTTTTAGTTCATAAATTTTAAGTTCAAATATTTTTTTAGAAAAATATTTTGAAATTAAAAATTTTTGCTACCAAAAAATATTACTACCAGAAAATATTTATTTCGTATGCTACCAACAATATGAAAATATTCAAAAACCCAAAATATTTTTAAAAAACTAACAAAAATTGCTCTATGAATGAAATATTTTTTGTTTATGCTATTTGAAAAATGAAAAATTTTTCATATTTTTTCGTAGCCTAAATTTAATATGAAAAACTATTTTACCAAATATTAAACCCTGTGTAAAACCATACCAGGTTACGATACCGAATTTTGTTCATAGTAAATACTAGGGAAACCACTTACATACTTTCAAATGTTAAACTATAAAGCTTCTGCAACCGAATTTAGTCCAAATATTTTACCAACAATACCAATTAGAGTAACATTTTTTTTTCGAATTTGTTCCATATTTTGAATTAGCTGCACCCTCGTTGATATATGAGATATGTTTCTAAATTTAGCACACCTTTACTTGGTTCTACTTTGAATTAGAATTCCAGTACCATCACGAGCTTTTCCAGTATATCATTGTATGTTTATAATGTATCATTTAGTAAGGGTTGTTCAATAGGTGAGTGAAATAAGTTTGTGTTACAGAAACATTGTGAATTTTATTAATTACTTTTCAATCAAACTGTTTATATATAACACAATAACTTTAATTACCTTAACTAATAAACACATTTATCAAATTAAACACTTCAATCTGTCACTTTGATTTGAATAAAATGTTACTTTTTTTCGAAGAATCGTTTTACTAAAATAAATTGATATTATTTAGTAAATTAAGCAAAACCATTAATAGCAAAATAACAGAGTTAATATTTGGCCAAGCAAAAGAAACTTTGACTCTTTCAGAAAACATTTTCATTTTCTTTGTAGATGTTTTTCTTTAGTTACAGTTTGTTATTAACTTTTATTTATAAAATAAATAAACATTTTCTTGCTCTTACTATTAACTTCTTTAATAATAAGGTTAGAATATATATACAAATTTGTATAATGATTTTATCATTATTTGAATTTCGATCACGTGGCAGACATTGACACATAACTGACAGCCAATTAGTGAAAATATTAGAAAACATATTTAACGAAAATTGAAGTATTCAGCACCCAGAATACTTATACTTAATTCTATAATAATGTGATAAAAAAAATCTTAGTTTCGTTATATATTCCCCTCGTATTATTCTTAAATTTGTTTCACAAAAAACATAAGTGGTCAAATTTATCTAAATATGAGAAAATATCAAGAACAAACTAAACACATGCACTAACTAAAGGATATCCTGCTCGAAGCACACTCGCACATGTTTAAAAGCTTTCGGTGAATAGTTGCTTTAAGGACTTGTATGACAACGTTAGAGAAAATTTGCATAAATTCCCCTAAAGTTTGAGGTCACATTAAATGAACAAAGTTGAAGATTTTTATAATTTTGTCTACATGAGAAGAGGAAAAGTTTTCTTACTTGTGCTGTAGATCAAATTTTTTCGATAGTTAAACTTAAAAATTTATCAGGTGATAATGATTATGATAGCAAAATCTTATGTTTTTCAAAATCATTACTTAAGGTAAGCCAAGGCACGCGGCTGCGGGCGGCAATCAGCTGTTTTTTATACCCACCATCAAAAAGAATGGGGGGTGTATTGAGATTGTCATTCCGTTTGTAATTTCCTTAATATTGGCTCAAAAATCAAAAACGATATATATTCTGAATCTTTATGAAATTCTAGGACTAAGACGCCTAAACGAAAGGAGCTAGCTCCGATGTCTGTTTTTTGTTGATAACACGAATTTTTTGTTAAAAATTAGAATTTGTATTATCAATTTCTTTGAAAAGTTTGGTTTTAGTATGAAATATGTAAAATAGAGTATGAAATATCATGGAAATTATATTTCATAAATTCCCCACCCCCGAAAGCTTTTATACGATAAAAAATAGCAAATTAGAAAAAAATGATAACTAAATTTAGCAAAAATATTATTTTTTATTAGATAAGTCTGAAAACTTAAATATTTTCTTAAAAAGTTTTCACAAAATATTATTTGTCAAAACAGCAAAATATTTAACGTAACTTTAAATTATGTAGACAGCTACTTTAAATTATTTGATGTTAATAATTTAATGATTAACATCGGTTTGTTAAGCTAACAATCGTTTTAGGATAATACTTTAAGGAATTTTGCTTAACTTAAGTTTACCAATCGTTGTTAAATTTTTTTGCATAAGACCGTTAAGCTGTTTTCGTTATTTGGACTTATATGAGAGCTAGGGTCAAATGTGGACCGATTATCTTGAAATTTTACAAATTGATTATACTTGTTACAAAAATTATGTATGCAAAAATGAACTTAAAATTCTCATTATCTTCAGATTTAAGAGCGTTTTAGTAATTTTTGTCTCATTTAGTGCGTTTTGACAGAAGAGTTTTTATGGGAGATATGGTCAAATGTGGACCGATTTCAACGAAACTCGGTACAGTGATTTGAATTTACAGAAGTATTATTTGTTTTAAATTTCATGAAAAAATAATGATATTTGTGGCCAATATATCAATTCCGGGAAGTGGGACCTATGTATATGAGGTACCATAAATAAGGGACCGATTAAAAAAATCCCCTGTGCCAAATTTCATCAAATTTTCTTTAGAGTTGCGACCTGGGGCCAAATTACGGCATTCTATATCGATCGAAATCTTAGATCTTTTCAAAACATTTGTATAGCATACTTTAAGGATAATGAAAATTATTTAAAAGATGCAAAATTTTCTATATTTTTTTTAAGCTATTTGCCAAAAGATAAACAATAGTACAATAGTTTTAATTTAATAATATATATTGATATACTAAAAGGTGGGTCTAAGACAAATAGTTCTATGTGTTACATACATAAGCACAAACTTATAATACCCTTTCCACCCATGGTTGCCAAACAAACTGCAACAATTTAAGAAGTTTTTCTTCTTTGTTATTTGTTGACGGCATTGCTTTCGAAAGATAAAGTTTTTATAAAAATTAAATATAACTTTCAAAGGAAAAAACTATTTTAAGGCCTTTTTATTTAAATATAGTGTTTAAATAGCAGATAAAGTGTTTATAGTTATATTTTTAGTTAGTAGTTATTTCAACACTAATTTGTGAAAATAAGAATTAAAAAAATAATAAGTTTTTTAAAAAGGTTTATCAAAATTTGGGACATCAAACATTTAATTAAAAAGTTTTACTGTAGTGTATTGCACTAAGAATCCCAATTTATTACAATTATTTATTATTGTAATAAATAGTTTTTTGATAAAACCAAAAAATGTTGGTGGGGAAACCTTTCCTCGACGCGTTTCGATGCTTGGTTAGACCATCTCATCAGGAGGATTATCTGGTTAGACCATCTCATCAGGAGGATTATCCCTAATTCTAGACAGAGCGAAAACCTCACATTATGTATAATTTGAGGGACTGACTAAATACGAATTATTATTATTGTGTCCAACAAATATCAACATAAAGCTAAGATTATCATCCGAACAGAAACACACAAACATTTTTCAGTTTTATCATTTCTTTATTTTTGTGTGTTTCTGTTCGGATGCTAATCTTAGCTTTATGTTGATATTTGTTGGACACAATAATAATAATTCGTATTTATTCAGTCCCTCAAATTATACATAATGTGAGGTTTTCGCTCTGTCTAGAATTAGGGATAATCCTCCTGATGAGATGGTCTAACCAACCATCGAAACGCGTCGAGGAAAGGTTTCCCCACCAACATTTTTTGGTTTTATCAAAAAAACTATTTATTACAATAATAAATAATTGTAATAAATTGGGATTCTTAGTGCAATACACTACAGTAAAACTTTTTAATTATAAGTTTTTTATTTAGGCGACATTGTATTTGTAGTCTTCATTGTATTTTCAATAAGGTAAAGTTTTTGAAAATAACAGTCTTAGAAAATAAGACTAACATGTTAGAACCATAGACACCGAATGATGTTATATAATTCTTTTCTGCTATATATAGCCATTGGAAAATTTCAAATTTGTTTCCAAAATTAACTGTCCCATAGTGCAACTGTATATGTTTCCATGAAATTCCTGTTATCAATAAAAACTAGAATGTTGATACAAAATAGATTTATTACATTTTTTTAGTATTCATGCTAAAATGGAAATTGTTTAATAAAAAAAAGAATTTTGTAATAAATATTTTATGTGCTCGCATGAACATAAAATCACTTTCAATAAAAAAGATTATATGAGACAGAGTATAGAAGAAACAATTTTTTGAACTGGAAAAATCTTTTATAGGAAATATTAATACTTAAGAACTTCTTGCCAAAGGAAAGAAACATATGAAGTTATCATATCAGTTAAATAGGTGTTTAAAGAATTTTTCTTAAGAATGTGAATATCTATATCCCGATTAAAATAGGTTATGTTTTTGTATTCACTAATATTTTTGCTTGCTTGATTTAAAATTTATCAATTAAAATAGATTTTTATTCAACTTTTACCACCTAAATGACCTTCATTGAGTAATATTATCATTTCCATTATATTTCTTCTGAAAAACCTTTATAATATTTACATTAAAAGATTATGCCTAAAATTATGCTACAATTTTTGAGCTTATTAAAATTTTTCGAAAATATGAAGAAATTAATAAGAAAAAAAATTTATTTAAAACAAATTTTGTTATAAAAGGAATTGTATAGAAAATTTGCAAAATTTCCTATAAAAATAGGAAATTTGCAAAATTTCCTATAAAAATAGGAAATTTGCAAAATTTCCTATAAAAATAGGAAATTTGCAAAATTTCCTATAAAAATAGGAAATTTGCAAAATTTCCTATAAAAATAGGAAATTTGCAAAATTTCCTATAAAAATAGGAAATTTGCAAAATTTCCTATAAAAATAGGAAATTTGCAAAATTTCCTATAAAAATAGGAAATTTGCAAAATTTCCTATAAAAATAGGAAATTTGCAAAATTTCCTATAAAAATAGGAAATTTGCAAAATTTCCCATAAAAATAGGAAATTTGCAAAATTTCCTATAAAAATAGAAAATTTGCAAAATTTCCTATAAAAATAGGAAATTTGCAAAACTTCCTATAAAAATAGGAAATTTGCTAAATTTCCCTTATAAAAATATTAAATTTTCAAAATTTCCCATACAAAAATAGGAAATTTGCAAAATTTCCTATATAAAAATAGGAAATTTTCAAAATTAATTAATTTTCAATTATAAAATTTTCAAAATTTACGACATAAAAATAGGAAATTTTAAAAATTTTCATATATAGAAATAGGAAATTTTAAAATTTTCTATGTAAAAATAGGAAATTTTCAAAATTTCCTGTATAAAAATAGGAAATTTTGCAAAAACGAAATGGGAAAAATAGGAAATTTTCAAAATTTCCTATATAGAAGTTGTAAATTTTGAAAATACAAAAAAGAGATCATAACACAAAGTTTACTTAATAAAATTCATTTAAGTACAAACATTTATGCAATTAAGTAACTCATAAAATTTAAGTACTTCACAAATAAATGGTATTTAAAGCTTTATTTTTCAATTAAAATAAATTTTACATTTCATAACCTACTTTACATTTACAATTTAGTTATTCCATTTTAATTTGAAATTTTGGCAAAGTTCCACTTCCTGTGCTAGAAAATCTTTAATCATTTCATGTATTTGACTCTTCTGCTTCGTAACAAGCTTCTCTGGTTTTGGAATTGTTTACAAGTGTAAATTATTTATAACAGGAAATGAGAAAATTCTGCTAACGGAAATGTAACAATTTCTTGTGACAAAATTACATTTACAGAACACAATCAATAAATGTTATAAATGCGATTAATGTGTACAAGTATTTATCTAGATTTAGCAAGAAATTGTAATTGAAAGGCAAATGAAGAAAATTAATTATATGTAATCGTAAGTATATTTTAGTAAGAAGTTAATTTTGTTATATTACTTACACTTTCATCACTTTCTGTTATAATCAACTTAACAAAAGCTTCCTCTTATATATTTACATTTTTAATTTTTCTTAACCGCAAAATTTTTGAAACAGTAAATCTATATTTCCTGTTTGTTATTATTTCCAAAAATTTAATATACTTTTATTTATGAAAATAAATATTTTAGGTAAATAAAATTTATTGTTTTGTTGATTTTGTTTACAACCACATCCTTTTTATGGCCTAAATTGTATATATATTGCCAGCTAATATATAAGGCTTTAAATAATATTTATATTGCAATTTGGGTCTATTTCTTTTATTCACTTCACTTGTATATTTTAATATCTAAATATCGTCACCTAAAATGCCCAAAGACGTAACCCACATCACTATAATTTTGCAGGGGAGTAAAAAATCTTCCAATATAGCCGAAGTGTTGGGGAGCTTACTTTTGAATAGCTTGACCTGAAAAGCCTAGATTTTGCCAACTGACTTGGAGAATCATCCTATATAATAAATACATATGTAAAGATCAACAAAAAACATCCGGATATGCATGTACTATCTCCTACGGTTTAAAATTTGAGAAATGACAATTATATCCTCACCTGAATTGATCCATTATGGACTTACTTCGATAAAGAGCATCAAAAACAAATAAGAGTGTTATATTCGGCTGTGCCGAATCTTATATACCCACCACCAAGTTGTTTTAAATTCAGAAACAGGCTGCAGCTAATTCAAAATCTGGACCAAAACTGAAAAAATCGCAAAATTCGGTTGCCGTAGCTTTATAGTTCAACATTTAAAAATATTTTAGTGGTTTCCCCAGTATTTACTTTGATCAAAATTCGGTCTCATAACCGGGTATAGTTTTACATTAATAAAGAGTGTTCTAAAAAAAATATGCATTTACTATTTTAGACAAAATTTATCCATAGTGCAAGAAATAATTTATTTTTTGATCAAGTTAGTTTCTATAGATATGTCAGATACTATTATTTTAGAAATTATTAATTTTCAATAGTCATTTCAATCAAAATGGACTGCGAAAAAAAAGTTCGTGAAAATATAATTAAAACTTTTCAAAAAAATCCGTCATGGACTTTTAAAAAAATAGCTAAAAATTTGAAAATTGACCCTCGAACGGTTTCTAATGCCATCAGACGGTATAAGGAAAACCTGAGCATTGAAAGAAAACCTGGATCAGGGAGGAAAAAATGTCCTACAGATATTGGTAAGGCAAAAGAAGTCGAGCGACTCTTTCGAAGAGCGCCTAACACTTCTTTAAGAAAAGCAGCTCGTACGGTGAAATGTTCTACGAATTTTGCACATAGAGTCAAAGCTTATGCTGGACTGAAGACATACAAAGTCCAAAAGGTTCCAGATCGCAATGCTATAAAGAACTTAGAAGCAAAAAAACGAGCGAAAAAATTGAAGTCTGATTTTATAAAAAAATAAACCTGTTGTGTGATGGATGATGAAACATACGTACTGGCAGACTTTTCTCAACTTCCTGGTCAAGATTTTTATGTTGCTGATAAACGGGGCAATGTTCGGCAAGAGTTTCGCACAAAAAAACAAACAAAATTCCCTAAGAAGTTTCTCGTGTGGCAAGCTATTTGCAGTTGTGGCAAAAGAAGTAAAGTGTTTGTGGCATCTGGCAAAATAAACACAGAAATTTATACAAAGGAGTGCCTACAAAAACGGTTGTTACCCTTTTTAAGAGAGCACAGAGTGACTACATTTTTTTGGCCCGATTTGGCATCATGCCATTATGGAAAAAAGGCACTTGAGTGGTACTCAAAGAATAATGTCATTTTTGTACCACGAGAGGCAAATCCATCTAACTGTCCAGAACTTCGGCCTGTGGAAAGGTATTGGGCTCTGGTAAAAAAGGAATTGAAGAACACAGGAAAGATTTCCAAGAACATGTCCGATTTTAAGCGCAGGTGGAACACATGCTCCAAAAAGGTATCAGAAGCAACTGTAAAATCTTTAATGGGAGGGTTTCCGAAAAAAGTCGATAATTTTGCAAAACCCTAGTACTAAGTAAACATTTTAATGCTAAATGATTTTGTATAATAAGTCATTATATTTGCGTATTTTGTAGTGTTTTTTATATTAAAAGGTTTGATTTTTATTTAAGAAAATCCAACTACAAATTTTATTTAGAGCACTCTTTAAGTTGCTAAATACTTTTCGTTAATATGTAGTTAGACTAAACACGTTAGTAGTAATACGGCAGGTCCATATATTTCGTTAGGAGTTCCTAATGCATTCGTCATATATAAAGTCTGGGCTGAATATTGATTGATGCCTATCTAATTTCATAGGTGCAATCTTAATATAATGAATGTACCTCCAAATCTTTTTGATTGTAGATATAAAAAGGGGATGTTATATATATAAGAACTATAGCCAAATGTTGACCGATTGTAACAAAATTTTACACACTGGCTGGTATATATAGAGAGCTTATTCTTGCAAAATTTAGTGTCCATAGCTATCATAGTTTCTAATTTTATAGCTTTTAACTGGCCTTTGCTAAAATTTTTGGTTTCCGTGAGTGTTTTTCATATGAAAGCTAAAGTCAAATATGGATTGATTCCTATAAAATTTGATAAACTGATCAAAAATTGCATAAAACTTCCCTATTTTAAATTTAATCGTCATAGCTATTACAATTGTATTTAATTTATCAGCATTAATGTGTTTCCCGGGGCGGGGTTAAATGGGAGCTCTAACTAAATTTGAACCGATTTTGTCCATTTTCAACACACATCTTTTTCAAGATATCCAAAATACTTTTGTAAAATTTTGTCCCTCTAGCTCTTTCTTTTCTTTTCGTTAAGGCGCTATCGTGCTTTTATATGATGGACAGACGGACATTAACAACCTTTTCTTTATGTATTTTTGTGTTTCCATAAGTTTCTTATATGGGAGCTATGGTCAAATGGTGACCGACTGTGACAAAATTTTGCGCATAATTTAGTCTTACTAGCTCTTGTAGTAAGGAGCTATCATGATTTTATCTGACGGACAGACGGACATAAATCCCCTTTTATTTTTGAATTTTTGTGTTTTCGTAAGTTTTTTAAATGGGAGCTAGGTCAAATGGTGACCGATTGCGACACAATTTTGCACACTGGCTGGCATTGATATAAGACTTTCTTGTGCCAAATTTAGTGGTTATATCTGTTATAGTTTTAGATTTATTGGTATTTAAGTGTATTTTAGGTGAAATTTGGCTGTTTCCGTAAGTTTTTTGTATGGGAGCTATGGCTAAATGTAAACCGACTTTGATAAAATTTTATACGCTGCCTAGGGCTAATGTAAAACTTCCATATACCAAATTTTATCATCATAGATGCTATAATTTGTCATTTATTAACAAATAAGCGATTAGCCTAGACGAGGTTATACGGGAGCTATGGTTAAATGTGAACCGATTTTGCCCAATTTCAATACCAAAATTTTCTCAGAAATGAAGAATATTTCTACTAAGTTTCAGTGAGCGAGCTCCTTTCGTTTAGGTGTTACCTTGATTTCAACAGACAGACGGACATACAGACGGACAGACAGACAGACATCTAAAATATTTTTTAATACAATTTATAAAATGTTCATGATTTATACAACACTAACAAAGTATTACGAGTATATTCCCTGTAGTAAAACTGGGATCATGTGCCTCCATGTCAACACTTTGTGTAACATCAATTCAAATGTCCCCAATTTTAGTTCAGTACTGAAATAGTGTATATATAGAGACAACTATTCTAGTATATATCTGGTGACATTGTCAACGAATGTGTCAACATATATGTATATCAATAGGCCCCGATTTGATCCCAATGTCTCCATTTGGACCAAAAGAACTACAAAGTCAATACAAAGTAAATAGTGGCAATGTCTACTGGTAGATTTCGTAGGAACTCTAAATGTTAAATGTCAATAGTAGATAACATTGGATGGGGCAAAATAGGCAAGTAGTACTGGAGACATTGTCAATAGCAAAACAGTATTGTTTCTCTGACGGCATTTACTGCAGGGTTAAGTTTTTCTTTATTTATGTTTGGCAATTAAAATGACAATGTAAGACAAAAAATGTAATTTATTAACTTACGGGCTTAATCGCAGCATTCGATATCGATCGAAATTTAACATATTTGAGAAGAAATTGTGTAGCATACTTTAAATAATAGTACCTGGTTGACCGAACCTAGCTCGGGGCTTTATGATAAGCATTTTGAGGCAAATTTTAAAGTTTTTATATATTTTATTTTTTACAGTTACAGTTTAACTCATTTTAAATAATTTTGAAAATTGGTCATACCAACAGAAACCTCAGTCGACTCATGCGCAACAACTTTGCTAAAGATTATAGTCTGATCAAATGCACAGTTTACGATTTAATTCATTTTGAGTAGTTTTCAGTGGCGCCGCCTGAAGTCGTTCATACCACTAAGACCTTCATCTGCTTTGCTTATGATCATAACTTTGCTTATGATCATAACATGATCAAATGCTCAGTTTATGATTTAATTCACTTATGGTCTGATCAAATGCACAGTTTACGATTTAATTCATTTTGAGTAATTTTCAGTGGCGCCACCTGTCGGACTTTGGTCATTCCAATTAATAAACCTTCGTCGGATTACCCGCAATAACTTTGCTAAAAATTATAGCATGATTAAATGTACAGTTTGCGATTAAATTGACTTTAAGTAAATTTCAGTGGCGCCACCTGTCGAAATTTCTTCATACCAACTAAGAAACCTTCATCGGCTCATGTGCAACAACATTGCTAAAGATTATAGCATGATTATATGTACAGCTTACGATTAAATTGACTTTGAGTAATTTTTAGTAGCGCCACCTGTCGGAAATTATTCACACCAATTAAAAAGCATTCGCCGGCTCATGCGCTACAACTTTGCAAAAGATCATAGTATGATCAAATGTACAGTTTACGATTTAATTAATTTTTAGTAAATTTCAGTGGCGCCACCTGTCGGAAACTCGGTTTACCAACTTAAAAACCTCCGCCGGCTTATCCGCAACATCTTTGCTAAAGAGCATAACATGATCAAATTCACAGTTTACTATTCTATAAAGAACATACATACAGACAAACATTCATTTGTTTTAAAGTTATAACATTACAAATTTTTTCCCCTTTTTATTCCCTAATTTCAAAAAGTTCCATATGCATAATTGGTACTTCTTTGGTACCAACTGAATTCGGTACATTTTATTAGAAAGCAGTTAACATAATTTTCCTATTCATATTACTTTTGTAGATGTTAAGTTATCAGTTTATCACTTTTTTACATATTTTGGCCACTAGATCAAAAAAGTACCAAATACGTGTTCAATATTTCTTTCACATCTATTGATTGCAGTACAAAGTTTCATTCTATATTCCTTAGTTTATAATATAAGAGTGGGTTAAAAAGGTACCAAAAAAAAAACTATTTTCACCCTTTTTTACCCCTTATCGGACATAGTTTCAAAAAAGTACCAAGCACCTGTCCGTTTATTTTCATAGCTGTTTAAAACGTAATTTAAATTTTGTTTCTATACCCATTACTTAAGGAGATATAGCGTTTTCGATTTTTTCCCCTATTTACCCGTTTTTACCCTCTTAGAGGCAAAGGTTCCAAAAGTCCCTTCTTCTTCGACCTATACATCAAAAAAGATACCCACTGTCCAAATTTTATCAAAATCGTTAGAGTATTTATATATATATATATATATATATATAAATACATACAATTATTGCTCGTTTAAGAATATAAGATAAGATAAGATATAACACATATCTATGGCTTGCTGCTAAAAGAGCCAATGTCATAGAAAGTAGTTATGAGAAAATTTGATTTAAAGTTTTTTTTTTATACCATATAAATTCATAGTAACATTGCCCCGAAAAAATCCTTATAAATTTGTTTTGAGTTAAGCTAGAGATTAGCTGTTGGAGCCAAATAAAAGAGGGTAAAGAAGGGAATCTAATGCAATGATTAACTCAAAACCGAAAAAAATTGACATTGGCCCCTTTAGCACCAAGTCACAGATATAAGGTACAGGGTACACTCAATGTATTATGTACTTATCTGTCAAAAGTTCCCTGATAGTTAAAGAATTTCACTTTAACTAAATGTTTTGACAAACACACGGATTTGGTTAGATATAAAGTTTTATTAAACTTTTTTCAAAATAACTTAAGTATTTTAAAAATCCTTAAGGTATGTTACACAACATTTGCTTAAATGTTTGAGTTTTTGTTCGCTATCGGATTTAAAAAACTCCATCTAATTAAATAAAATTTATGATTCTGTACTTCTTTGCCCTTAACATTCCAACAAGAATACCCAAAAGTCTTCAAGGATTTTAAATAACAGAATAATACATTTAATCAATTTTGTCATATTTGCCCCAATTACATGTAACCATTTACAATATCATTAAAACCTTAAATCCATTTTAGATACATACAGTTAACATCTGGATCTTGGTTTGTTTCATTGCCCCTATTATACACAAGACCATGAAGGTTACAGAAACAAAAGCATTGCATGACTGGTTTATTCTATTTGGTATCTATGAGTATTTTATCATTGTCCTTATAATAAATGTCGCTATTAATTATCCTTACACTCAGGGAAAAAACGTGCTGATAATAAGATTTTCTGCTTGAAATCGAAACTTTTTCTGCTTGAAAGTAGTGTAAATACGAAAAATCTTATTTTGAGAATAAAATCTTAATTTTTTAAGATTCTTTGTAAGATCGCAATCTTAAAATAAATCTAAGCACAGGATCGATAACTAAGAATGTGTTCTTATTAATTAAGATTAAATGCTTAATTTTTAAGAATGCACTCTTAATTAATAAGAACATAATCTTAAACAATAAGAACGCATTCTTAATTATCGATCTTGTTCTTAGAACTTTTTCAAGATTGCGATCTTACAAACAGTCTTGAAAAATAAGATTTTATTCTTAAAATAAGATTTTTCGCATTTACTCTACTTTCAAGCAGAAAAAGTTTCGATTTCAAGCAGAAAATCTTATTATCAGCACGTTTTTTCTTATTATAATATTCCTATTTGGTGATGAAATAAAACACATTTTTTATTATTTTTTTCCCCTTTCGAGGAATGTAATAGTATTCCTACCCAGTAAAACTTTTCATTACCAAATAATGAGTTAAACAGTTAAACTATTGAACACGAACTACTTACTCATTCGCTGTTTAAGTCATTACATTAACATGGGGATGTCATTGGAGGCAAGTACTTACCAATTGCAGAAAAGTAATGACTTGGGTAAGCAATTTTAAAGCAACAACAACAACAGCAACAACTTTTTTGTTGTTGTTTTATTAAAAACATATATTTTTAAACGAAATACAAAATTTTGTTTATGATCCCATGGGGGCTCGAACCCACCCCCTCCGACTGCTAGGCAGAAACGCTTCCACTGAGCTACTTCATATGTTGAAAACTTAGCAGCTTATAATTAATATAAACAATTTTTATTTTTAGATCCAAAATCATGTGAAAATAACTTTGTTTTCCCCTGCTTTTTTTTGCTTTGTTGTAATTTTTGGAAAAATATTTGTATACGATTTTTTGTAATTATTTTAAAACTTCTTTTTTGTATAAGTTTTTACAAAGTCCGAGCATATTTTAGAATTCCATGGATTTCGATCTTGTGCGAATATTCTCCAATTTTATAGGCCAAGCTTTGAAACATGTTCCTCTACTTGGTCTTTCTATCGAAGTTTCGGACATCCTCCTCTAACATTAGGTAGTGGGACGTATCAATTCTAATTTTATCCTCTTCATTGTATTTTTTTTTTCAAGAGAGGGTTACTAGCCCGTAATCCTAACCCATTTTTATCGATCTTATGGGACAACTCTCGGAACATGTTAACTCACAATATTAATGGGTGTTAAACTAGCTCCCCGGGTGATACCATGAGGAGGTGTGTGTCCACACTTGAGATGAAGGATGACCCAGATAAGTTGGGCTTACCAAGTTAAGACCAATTAGAATCGTGTTTGGTATTCAACATCCCCCACATAACCAAAATTGACTCATGATGGTATTTTTTCATTAACGTGAGTTAGTTTTACAAATTTTTTTTACAGAAGATAATATTTAAGTTCTTAAAATTCAAAAGTCATTTAAGAAGACTCTTTTAATAAAAAAAAAAACTAAAAAAAATTGTTGCCCTTGGTGGGATTTGAACCGGGGCCATTCAGTTTAAATTACCATCTTAATTACAAATAAGTACTTCTGTAATAACTTATTATTTATTCGGATGGTATGTTGTAGTCGTTACAAGGTAACCAGTTATCAGAGTACTTGCCATTACCAAAGTTTTGCTGGGTATATTTTAAAATTTTGATTTATTTATTTTAGATTAGTAGTAAAAAATTGTATCCTAAAAATACCTTGACTTCATCTTCCGTTGAAAAAGTGTGCATACTTCTGTCAATATATCTTGGAAATCGTGAGAATGAAGTGCGATATCCTTTTTTAGAAATTGATGTGCTATAATCTGGATCAGCTCATCACGATAGTTATTGTTTAAATCTTTGTGTGAAGCATAAAATTCTAAGATGTTTTTGCCACTTACTGATTCATTCAATAATGAAGCTAAGTCCTATATAAATAAATGAGAATATTTTATGTTTTGTACACATTTTAATGTATTAACCCTGTCGTCAAATGAGTCGTTAACTACAAAAAAAGTTAGCTTTAAGTTAACATGTATCGACTATCTTAAAGTGAACTACAATGAAATGCAGAATTTACATTACATAAGTGTATACAAACACTGAGCAGTATGTTTTTAAGAAATAATAGAAATATTTTTTTAAAATACTTCAACAAAGCAAAAAAAAAAACAGTTATTGTCATATAATTTGGATTTCAAAATAGGAATTGTACATATAAATAAATTAAAAGCTGCGAGGTTCTCAACATATGGAGTGGCACGGCGGAATGGTCTCCGCCTAGCAATCATTTAATATTTAAAAACTTTTATTTAAAAACTTTTATTTTATAAAAAAAATCAAAAAAAAAGTTCTGTCTGGATTTGATCCCACGTCCTCATGACTGCTAGGCGGAGACTCTACCGCTGTGCCACTTCATATGTTTGAAACGTTGCAGCTTTTAATTTATTTATACAATTCCTATTTTTAAATCGAAAAAAAAGGAGTTGTATAAATAAATTATAAGCAGCTAAGTTTTCAACAGTTGAAGTAGCACGGAAGTGTCTGCGGTTAGCAATCCGTTAGATTTCGGTTCAAATCCGGCCGACTTAAAAGACTATTTTTTATTTTTATTTGAAACCTACGTTTATTTCTAACTACAAAATGTTAACTTCAAGTTAACGGATAGATATCTAATTTTAAGTTAATTAAGAGTAATGCAGAGTCGGACAATTGACTACTTCCTAGGACATCGCCATGTTAAAATAGTTAGTAAATTACATAGAGAAGTAATCCAAGTGTCAGTTACAACTACTTGAGAAATAGTTAGCTTTAAGTAAATGTAAAGTTAACTGAATGTCCGACAGGGAAGTAATTATCTAATACTTTTACCTTGTCAAACACTTTTTTGTTAACTTCCACATTTACAGAAGACGATGGAGTGGAAGTTACACCCGGACATTTTTGTAGCCACTGACCTACCTTCGACGGCATCGAAAGTGTATCTTCATCAATTCCAAACTAAAGGACAAAACTATTAGTGGTTTAATTTACTTTCTAAATAAAATATTAAAACCTGTTTCTTTTTCCAGACAAATAATTTTTCACGAAACTCCATTCGAAGCCCTAAATGTGGAATGGCTTCCTTTACAGAAGATGCTTTCATATACTGCAGACTTCTAAAAGTTACATTTGAGCCTGAATCAAATTAAATCAATATAATTTTTTATAAAGAAATTTACTTATGTATTTATAAATATGATGAAAAACTTACGCTGCAGGTACGGAAAACGCATTCCAGATCGAATTCTTTCAAAAGATTTTTCATCAACGCGTCATCGTCCGAGAAATCTGATGAAATTTCTTGTGAAGGGCAGTTCAATTCATACTCCCCATCACATACCGGAACTAAATTGCCTTCTATTGGAATATTTAAAAGGATCAATTCATCCGGATTAAGGTTTTCCATTTATATTTCTTATTAAATTTATATTTTTTCTCAACAAATTAGTTTTTCACTTTTTCGCAAATACTTTGGTCGGCGGATTACAATTTATGACAAAATACTGAGAAATTTCCCTTAAACAAGCACACAAATCTACAAAATCAAGAATACAATCTTAAGATTATAACTTACAATCTTCAAAATAAGAATAAAATCTTGAAATCAAGATCACAATCTTAAAATAAAGAATACGATCTAAAATTAAGATTTAAAATCTTATAATAAGATTAAAATCTTAAAAGCAAACAAATAACATGTTTATTTTTATATTGTATTCTCATCACTAAGAATTTATTCTTAAATTTAAGAATATAAATCTTACTGGCTATATTTTCAAGATTGAAAATTCAAGATTTCGCAATCTTATATTGTAGATTTTTTTTCTTGAAATTAGATTGTCATTTTTCTCTTAGTGTAGCATTATTTTACAAGTACATACATGTCAACCAACTGTTGCTATGTCTTTAAATACCCTGTAGTCAATGCCGGCAGTGAAACAGTACTGATCTATTACTGACATAGTCAACAGTACTAGTAACCTTTTATACCCCAGCCAATGTTATCTATTATAGACATTTAACATTTGCAGTTCCTACGAAATCTACCAGTAGACTTCAGAACTATTGAATAAGTACTGATTTACTAGTTCTTTTGGTCCATATGATACGTGAGAGAAAAATATGTATTGCTCTCAGAGAGAGTTCTCATATAAAGGGACTGTAGCGAATCAGTATTGATATACTACTGACGTGGTCTACAGTAATATTGACCTATTGTACCCAGTCCATGTTATCTATTATTGACATTTAACGTAGATTGTTCCTACGAAATCTACCAGCACTGTAGACTAAGTAGTTCTTTTGGGATCATGTGGAGACATTGGAACCAAAGATTCACCAGTGAATTTAAATGATTTTTGTCTAATGCTTTTATATCCTATTTCTAACTAATTTCTATGATACACTATCGGAAAATTCTTATATCTTTATAACAACGCCATCTATCAAAACCAAAAATAACAACATTTTTTACACCAACATGATTTTTTGGCAAAAACAAATTCCATCAGTAATACGTTTCCGTGACAACAATTTGTACTTGGTTCTTTTTATACCCTTCACCACCATAGGTGGAAAGGGTATTATAAGTTTGTGCTGATGTTTGTAACGCATAGAAATATTTGTCTTAGACCCACCTTTTAGTATACCAATAGGCTTAGAATCACTTTCTGAGTCGATTTAGCGATGTCCGTCCGTCCGTCCGTCTGGCTGGCTGGACGGCTGGCTGGACCCCCATGTAAACCTTGTAATCAAACTACAGGTCGCAATTCTAAAGATAATTTGATGAAATTTGGCACAGATCATTTTTTTGATAATGGGACCATGGCTATTGAAATTGGTCAAAATCGGTCCATTATTTATGGTACCTCCCATAGGTCCCACTTCCCGGAATTGCTATATTGGCCACAAATATCAATATTTTTTCATGAAATTTAAAACAAATACTGTTTATGTCAACTTAAATCAATGTAGCAAATTTCGTTGAAATCGGTCCACATTTGACCATAGCTCCTATACAAATTCTTCTTTAAAAACGCACTAAATGAGACAAAAAATCACTAAAACACTCGTAAATCTAAAGATAATGGAAATTTTGAGTCTATTTTTTGCATACATAATTTTTGTAACAACTGTAATCAATTTGGCAAATTTCGAGATAATCGGTCCACATTTGACCCTAGCTCTCATATAAGTCCAAATGACGGAAACAGGTTGAATATATACGTTTTGAGAAAATGTTTGTATGATGGCAAAATTTAGCAAATATTTGTCTTTATACAGGAAAAATAACACCTTTGACCTTAGTGGTGAAGGGTATCGTATGGTCGGCTTGACCGACTATAGCGCTTTCTTACTTGTTTTAAGGATAGGTTAGCCTTTCAAGGTACATTAAATAAATTTTAAGTAGTTGAAAATTTAATATAAAATAGAATAGTAAAATGAAATAGTATATACAGCTCATTTTTTCAAGGCTGGCTAAACCTTTTAAGGTACATAAAATCGATGTTTAAAAGTTAATATAACTTAAGCTCTTAAGTTCAATTTTAATTGAGCCTTAAGCATTCTTAACCTATTTTTTCGTTAATATATTTTAAATAAAAAAGTATGTTTTAATTTAATAAATCATGAATGATGGCCTGTTCGTCAACAGGGCTTTCATTTTTTTCCTTTTCCATTTGCGGCTTGTCTTTTTGATTGCTTCGGCTTGATTGCTTGAAAAATTTTTTCTTTTGTCTTTGGAAAGCTGTTCTCAAAGTCTTTTCCGGGCAATCGTTGAATGTAGATATCGCATCTAGATATTAGAAAGAATTATAATCAGTAATATATTTTTTTACAACTTGTATTAAATAAAAAAGTTATTTTTACCTATAACTGCTGTAAATATATTTCCAAAATCTTTTAGACGTTTTTTGCCGAAAGTTCCATCTACATTATAATCCATAATAATAGATTGACTGAATAAATGGTGCAGATTACGCTCGACGTTACCCCCAAAAAGATTTTTTATATGTCGTATCTGAAGTGAGTAAAAACGAGACTATTTAGTAACAATAAAAATGTTACAATTAACAATTCCGTGCCTTTTTCCGAAATTTATATAAACTATTGTTTATTGTTTTCTTCTCGAATAAAACTAAACAATAAAGAAATACAAAAAAGACATATATTTCAGAGAGGAAAATTCTCTACCTAATAAGAGAGAGACAATAAAAAATACTCGCCTGTTGAAATTGTGTTGACAATGTCACCAGAAACATACTAGCACTGTCGTCTCTATATATTTTCTACCTGCTTTCAAAACAAAAATTGTAGACACTTTAACTGCTGTTTTTGTCTATAGAGACGAGAGTGTAGACATGTCAACATATGGTGCCAGGTTGACTAAAGGGTAGTTATGTCGGTAATTTTATAGTAGATATTATTTCATGGACTTCAGCTTTTTATAATGGGCTTAAATACATACAAGGATAGAAATCAGGCATTTTTGGATTTATCGAATCTAACGAATTCATTGAAATAAATACTCTTTATTCCAAATTATTTTTCTTGTGGTAAATTTTTTTTATATTTGTTCGAGTTAATTACAATTCAATTCTATCGAAGCGGTTTTTTATTTTTTTTTTTTAATTTCTGTCAATGATCTGGGCAAGATTTTTTTTCAAAAAGCTCTCATGAATTACGAAATGCACGTGAATGAGCATTTGCTATACCTTATACTCGTATATATTTAAGTATGTATGAATGTATGTATGTTTAATGTACTTGAATTGCGTGTATTCATTTTCATATTTGACATCTTATTCCACTTGATGAAATATTATTGGTTCATAATTACATTTCATCAGATGTAACAAGATGTCAGATGCTGACAGTGACAGAAGTGGATGTAAATGCTTGTATAATTATACGAGCATAAACAAACACTAGTTTGCAAAATTTAACTTTTTGCAATACATTTGGTCACCACACTCTTAAAAAATATGTTTTTATAATAAAGTTAAGTTATTACACCCTTCGCCAATAGGTGAAAGGGTATTATAAGTTTGTCATAAAAATTATACCGATCGACTCAGAAGGAAGTCGATTTAGCCATGTACGTCTGTCTGTATGTTGAAATCAACTTTGTGGAGCTCCTGGTGGGTGCATCTAGACAAATTATACACCAGATTTTAAGAAATTTCCCTACGAAGTACGCTATTGAAGTACGCTATTGAATTTCATCAAAATCGGTATACCCAAGATATCGCCAAAATACAAAATTTTTTTTTTTCTAAATACAGTTTTTATTTTTTTTTTAATTGTCATCGAATTTTGAAATTTTACGATATCTCTGGTATTTATAAACCGAATTCAAGAAATTTAATAGCGTGCTGCGTTGGAGTATTTCCCAAAATCTGATATAGGCAAATCCTGCGTGACGGACGATACATTTGTACGGATTTTGTTGTACC
>OW121743.1:50657655-50830155 GCA_933228675.1 Stomorhina lunata | reverse complement strand
ATCTCTTCCACCATTATCTGATCGGGTAAAATCATATAGTGTATATTTATATTCTTCACCACCAAAGATGGAAAGGGTATACTGGTTTTGTGCTGATGTTTGTAATGCATAGAAATATTGACCTTAAACCCAACTTTTTGTATACCAATCGTTTCAGAATTTATATAACGATGTCCGTCCGGCTGGCTGGATATCCATGTAAGCTTGTTATCAAAGTACAGGTCGTAACTTTAAAGATAATTTGATGATATTTGGTAGAGGCTCACATTTGGTTCAAGAACAATCCCTATACAAATAAGAGAGTACTATAGTCGGTCAAGTCCGACCATACGATATCCTTTACCACTAAGGTCAAAGGTGTTCTTTTTCCTGTATAAAGACAAATATTTGCTTAATTTTGCCATCGTACAAACATTTTCTCAAAACTTATATATTTAAGCTGTTTTCGACATTTGGACTTATATGACAGCTAAGGTCAAATGTAGACCGATTGACTCGAAATTTGGCAAATTGATTACAGTTATTACAAAAATTGTGTATGCAAGAAATAAACCTTAAATTTTCATTATCTTTAGATTTACGAGCATTTTAGTGATTTTTATCTCATTAAGTGCGTTTTGACAGAGGTTTGTATGGAAGCTATGGCAAAGTGTGAACCGACTTCAACGAAATTGGGTACAGTGATTCTGGTTTATACAGGCAGTATTTATTTTAAATTTCATGAAAAAATATTGCTTGTTGCCAATATATCAATTCCGGGAGTAGGACCTATGGGAGATACCATAAATAATTGGCCGATTTTGACAAATTTCAATTGCCATAGTCCTACTATCAAAAAAAAAAAAAAAAAGACCTGTGCCAAAATAATTCAAATTATCTTTAGAATTTCGACCTTTGATTACATGGTTTACATGAGGGTCCAACCAGACATTCAACCAGACGGATGGACGGACATCGCTAAATCGACTCAGAAAGTGATTCTAAGCCTATTGGTATACTAAAAGGTGGGTAAAAGAAAAATATTTCTATGCGTTACATACTTATAATACCCTTTCCACTTATGCTGGTGAAGGGTATAATAATACCCTATTGCATTAACATTTAATATGAATCAAGTTTCACACCTTGACCTCTTGGTGACCCGTTTAAGTTTAATTTTGAGCTTTAATACTTTTGTAGAAAGAAGATCTCATTTTTAAAAAAAGGCAAAGCTAGAAAGTGAATTCCTTTGTTTCTTTGACTCTATGTCGAAATATTTTACTTTTTGTGCTCACAAACTTCTGTAAAAAATTTTGTTGAACAAATTTTGATGAAAAGTAGAAGGTATACAAATGAATAAAAATATACAAAGATTTACAGACATTCAGAAAAAAAAAACAACAACTAAATTCTATAGCACAAAAGTAAAAGGAAAATGTCAAATCTGTGTCACGTTCTAAAGAAATTCAACATTGCAAACAGACAATCACTTGAGGTCATGTCACATAGTTATTTTATGTTGTTTTTTTTTTATACAGATTTTCCTTTTACTCGTATTCATTTCATTTGGATTTTATACTTAAAGCGAAAGTGACTAGAGTATTCAGTCAGTTCAGTCTCAGGCCTTAGATTCATTCATCCAAATGGTTTGAATGAGTGAATAAGTAAATGAATGTAAAAACATGCAGATTGATGTATAGATTTGAGAATACTATTTATCTTTCAACATTCTTTATAATTTTAGTTTGTGTTTCATTTTTTCTTTTTTTTTAAAACATTTTTCTTTGATTTCTCCTAGAGATGTTTTAACGTTAAAGGAAAAGGGGTATACCCCTTCATTATACTGAAAATATTTTTACTGAAATGTATGTCAGTCACATAAGTAGTAACAATGTCGTAAAAAATACAAATGTTTTGGGAACAAGTGTTACAAAAAATGTCAAAATCAGAAAAATACAAACCGGAAAACTTCATACTCAAAAACAGGATAAAAAGATTTATGAGATCAAGGCTGCATAGCCAAGGCTTCTTATTCCTATTAAACTTAAATTTTATCACACATCAATTTTTCATGGTAGATATTTTTAAATACAACAAGTTAGAGTGTTATATTCGGCTGTGCCGAATCTTATATACCCACCATCAAGTAGAACGAGAGTGCAGCTAATTCAAAATGTTGATCAAATGTGGTATTGTTGGTAATATATTTGGACTAAATTCGGTTGCAGTGGTATAGTCACTATAGTTCAACATTTAAAAGTATCTAAGTGGTTTCCCAAGTATTTACCTTGGACAAAATGCTATTCCATAACCGAATATAGTTTTACATTAATAAGATCCCAGCAAAACTTTGGTAATGGCAAGTACTCTGATAACTGGTTACCTTGTAACGACTACAACATACCATCCAAATAAATAATAAGTTATTACAGAAGTACTTATTTGTAATTAAGATGGTAATTTAAACTGAATGGCCCCGGTTCAAATCCCACCAAGGGCAACAATTTTTTTTAGTTTTTTTTTTATTAAAAGAGCCTTTTTAAATGATTTTTGAATTTTAAGAACTTAAATATTATCTTCTGTAAAAAATATTTGTAAAACTAACTCACGTTAATGAAAAAATACCATCATGAGTTAATTTTGATTATGTAGGGGATGTTGAATACCAAACACGATTCTAATTGGTCTTAACTTGGTAAGCCCAACTTATCTGGGTCATCCTTCATCTCAACTGCGGACACACACCTCCTCATGGTATCACCCGGGGAGCTAGTTTAACACTCATTAATATTGTGAGTTAACATGTTCCGAGAGTTATCCCATAAGATCGATAAAAATGGGTTAGGATTACGGGCTAGTAACCCTCTCTTGAAAAAAAAAAATACAATGAAGGGGATAAAATTAGAATTGAAATGTCCCACTACCTAATATCTAAGGATGTTCGAAACTTCGATAGAAAGACCAAGTAGAGGAACATTTTTCAAAGCTTGGCCTATAAAATTGGAGAATATTCGCACAAGATCGAAATCCATGGAATTCTATAATATGCTCGGACTTTGACCTTAACAGGTTGTAACATTTAAGTAAGTAAGAGTCAATCTCTTACTTACTTAAATGGATCTAAAAAT
Source organism: Stomorhina lunata (assembly GCA_933228675.1). NCBI lineage: Eukaryota > Metazoa > Arthropoda > Insecta > Diptera > Rhiniidae > Stomorhina > Stomorhina lunata. Next base: position 50,827,048 of record OW121743.1, on the reverse strand, counting down.
AAAAATTGTTTATATTAATTATAAGCTGCTAAGTTTTCAACATATGAAGTAGCTCAGTGGAAGAGTCTCTGCCTAGCAGTCGGAGGGTCTGGGTTCGAGCCCCATTGGAATCATAAAAAAAATTTTGTATTTCGTTTAAAAATATATGTTTTTAATAAAACAACAACAAAAAAGTTGTTGCTGTTGTTTTTGTTGCTTTCAAATTGCTTACCCAAGTCATTACTTTTCTGCAATTGGTAAGTACTTGCCTTCAATGACATCCCCATGTTAATGTAATGACTTAAACAGCGAATGAGTAAGTAGTTCGTGTTCAATAGTTTAACTGTTTAACTCATTATTTGGCAATGAAAAGTTTTACTGGGATGTTTCGTTGTGCCATAAACATGTTGATATCAACACGGTAAGTTCATATATTTTGTTAGGAGTTCCTAATGCATCTACCGTGTATAAAGTCTGGACCTAACATTGACTGACAGCTATCTAACTTCGTAAATGCAATCTTAATATTGTTACGTTTTTCATTTAAAAACGTGGAAGAAATTCTTTTTGCAAACAACCGTAATGAAATTAAAACACTTTATGTAGTTTTATAAAGTAATACTTTTATTAACTTTAGAGTTAATCACTTAAAACACACTCTCACAAAAACTGTAAACAAACTTCACAAAACTGCTTTACAAATATTCTTAGTCACACTGTTCTCTTACACGCGTTTCAAATAAAACTGTTCCCACTATACTCGCCCATCGGCCTTATATAGTAGAGAAGAGAGTTTCTAGCAATTTCTGCAGACGTAAACAAAGAGCAGCTGTAGTTGATTACACTAACAATGTGGCTTACGAAAGTTCATGTGTGTTCCACTACATTCTCACATGATCAAGAACCAGTGTTGCCACCAACCAAATGTTAAATTACACATGGATCGTGCCAAAATTACACATGAAATTAGGAATTACACATGATTTTTTTTTGGCAAAATAACATGTTTTGAATTTAATCTAATTAATTTTTTTTGTTAAAAATTTAAAAAAGAATGATTTGTAGTTTTTTTAATTAATGTTCATCTTTTTTATATTATAACGCTTGAAAAGAAAACAATTAATGTATACTATTTCAAATCGATTTCAAAAAATGAAATACATAACGACTATAATGAAAATCTTCCACTTCTTGTTTAACATTTTTTGTGTAGGTTCAAAAATTGGTCCACCATTAATAAATTTTTGCAAATTAGGAAACAATCTATCTCCAAGGAATTCTTTAAATCAAAAACTTTTATCTAATAATCTTCTGGGTCCAAAGCCCAAAAGTTTCAAAATCGAAAGGTGCATGTCAAGAGTTTGCAAATCGATATTGAAGAATGAAAATCTTTTTGTTAAACATATATGTCACCTTCTCCGAGAAAAGGGACCTAGTGTATGAAAATAAAGTTTTGAGAAAAACTAAAAAAAAAAATAAATTTTAATGTTATTTTCATTTTTATCGTTTCCCCAAATTTTTATCAGAAATCTAACTCATTTCATCTTATTCTAAACCCTTTTAGGTACTAGAATCCACTGCTAACTCTAAACCCGTTTTTTGACGCACTAGGTTCCTTTTCTCGGAAAAGGTCATGTATAATGATTGAAAAGTTTGGGCAATTTGAATAAATATCGTCACTTAAATTAAATCTTGTTTTAATTTAACGAATATAAAATTCTCGAAAATCATGAAGTAACATTTTTTCCCAAATTAGAGATTGTGGTCAAAGATCCATGAGCAGCAATACCAATATATCATATTCTTTAATAAACATATATATTTTAGTCTGAATGGTTGATTTCCCATAAGCACTGGAATTTTAAAACATACATTTTTATGTAGTTGGAATAAAAAGTTTGCATTATATGCACTATTTCGATTTCGAATGGGAAGCACATAAATTTATTTTTAAAATGCAAGTTTTGAAAACTCTTAGTACTCAAAAATGACAAAAATTGAAATTACACATGAATTACACATGCAGCCAATTACACATCGGCTACACATGAAAATAAAAATTACACATGATATGTGTAATTACACCTGAAGTGGCAACACTGTCAAGAACACACTCACACATACGTTGTACAAACAGATTATCTGAAGTTAACAGTAACAGGGAGAGAGAGAGAATGTAGATAAAAGAGAAACATGTTGCTATGCTCTTTACTGTACATAAGAGAAACATGTTGCTCTGCTTATTTGACATAAACAGAATAACAACAACACCAACAGAAGGAAGAATTATAAGCAGTGAACTTTGCACAATGGGACGGATAAGTTTAAAATTCGTCACAATATACTGAATGTACCTCCAAATCTTTTTGATTGTATATATAAACAAGTAAGAAAGTGCTATAGTCGGTCAAAACCGACCATACGATACCCTTCACCACCAAGGTCAAAGGTGTTCTTTTTCCTGTATAAAGACAAATATTTGCAAAATTTTGAGATTATATAAACATTTTCTCAAAACTTATATATTTAACCTGGTTCCGACATTTGGACTTAAAAGTGAGCTTGGGTCAAATGTGGACCTATTATCTCGAAATTTGGCAAATTGAATAGAGTTGTTACAAAAATAAACTCAAAATTTTCATTATCTTCAGATTTACGAGCGTTTTAGTGATTTTTGTGTCATTTAGTGCGTTTTTAAAGACAAACTTTTCTTTAAAAACGCATGGGAGCTATGGCCAAATATGGACCGATTTTAACGAAATTTGGTACAGTGATTTAGGTTTATATAAGCAGTATTTAGTTTAAATTTCATGAAAAAGTATTGTTATTTGTGGCTAATATATCAATTCCGGGAAGTGGGACCTATGGGAGGTACCATAAATAATAGACCGATATTGACGAATTTCAACAGTCATGTTCCCATTATCAAAAAAAATGATCCGTGCCAAATCTCATCTTTAGAATTGCGACCTGATTACAAGGTTTACATGGGGGTACAGCCAGCCCGCCAGATGGACGGACGGACGGACATCGCTAAATTTACTTAGAAAGTGATTCTAAGCCTATTGGTATACTAAAAGATGGGTCTAAGACAAATATTTCTATACGTTACATACATCAGCACAAACTTATAATGCCCTTTCCACCTATGGTTGTGAAGGGTATAAAAAAGGGGACGTTATATATATAAGAACTATAGCCAAATGTTGACCGATTGTTACAAAATTAAATAAACTGACTGGTATTAATATAAGGGTTATTTGTGCAAAATTAAGAGCCCATAACTGACATAGTTTATAATTTAATAGCGTTTAACTGGCGTTTGTGGCATTTTAGTGGTTACCGGGAGCTGTTTTTATATGAAAGCTATGGTCAAAAATGGAATGATTCCTATAAAATTTGACATACTGACTGAAAGTTGTATAAAACTTCTCTGTTCTAAATTTATTAGTCAAAGATTTTACAATTTTATTTAATTTATTAGCATTAATATGATTCCCGGGGCAGGGTTATATGGGAGCTGTAACTAAATGTGAACCGATTTTACGCATTTTCAGCACACAATTTCTATAAAATATTGCAAATACCTTTGATTAATTTTGTCTCTCTAGCTCTTGTACTTAAGGAACTATCGCGCTTTTCTCTGACGGAAAGACTGATATAAACCGTATTTTATTTTTGTATTTTTGTGTTTCCGTAAGTTTTTATATGGGAGCTATGGTCAAATAGTAAACGATTGTAACAAAACACTGGCTAGCATTTATATAAGACTTCCTTTTGTAAAATTTTGTTACTGTTGTCCTTTTCGTTAAGGCGCTATCGAGCTTTTATCTGACGGACAGACGGACATAAACCCCCTTTTCTTTTTGTATTTTTGTGTTTCCATAAGTTTTTTATATGGGAGCTATGGTCAAATAGTGACCGATTCTGAAAAAAATTTTGCACACGGGTTGGCATTGGCATAAGACCTTCTCGTGCTAAATTTAGCGTTATATCTGTTATAGTTTTAGATATATTGGCATTTAAGTGTATTTGAGGTGAAATTTTGGCTGTTTCCGTAAGTTTTTTGTATGGGAGCTATGACTAAATGTAACCGATGTTGATGAAATTTTATATGCTGCCTCGGGCTTATGCAAAGCTTCTATATACCATCATAGCTATTATAGTTTGTTATTTATTAGCAAATATGCGATTAGCGTAGGCGAGGTTATATGGGAGCTATGGTAAAATGTTAACCGATTTTGCACAATTTCAATACCAAAATTTTCTCAGAGATGAAGAATGTTTCTTACTAAGTTTCATTGAGCTAGCTCCTTTCGTTTAGGCTTTATCGTAATTTCAACTTTCAGACAGACAGACGAACAGACATACGGACATCGCTCAATCGTCTTAGAATTTCATAAGGATTCAGAATATATATCGTTTTTGTTTTTTGAGCCAATATTAAGGAAATTACAAACGGAATGACAATCTCAGGTCGCAATTCTAAACATAATTTGATGAAATTTGGCACAGACAATTTTTTTGATAATGGGACCATGGCTATTGAAATTGGTCAAAATCGGTATATTATTTATGGTACCTCCCATAGATCCCACTTCCCGGAATTGATATATTGGCCACAAATATCAATATTTTTTCTTGAAATTTAAAACAAATACTGCTTACGTAAACTCAAATCACTGTACCAAATTTCGTTGAAAGCGGTCCACATTTGACCATAGCAAACTCTTCTTTAAAAACGCACTAAATGAGACAAAAAATCACTAAAACACTCGTAAATCTAAAGATAATGAAAATTTTGAGTTGATTTTTTGCATACTTGCATATTTTGTAACAACTGTAATCAATTTGCTAAATTTCGAGATAATCGGTCCACATTTGACCCTAGCTCTCATATAAGTCCAAATGACGGAAACAGGTTGAATATATAAGTTTTGAGAAAATGTTGGTATGATGGCAAAATTTAGCAAATATTTGTCTTTATACAGGAAAAATAACACCTTTGACCTTAGTGATGAAGGGTATCGTATGGTCGGCTTGACCGACTATAGCGCTTTCTTACTTGATTTTTTTTTTATTTTTGTGTTTCCGTAAGTTTTTTATATGGGAGCTATGGTCAAATACTAACCGATTGTAACAAAATTTTGCACACTGGCTGGCATTCACGTAAAACTTCCTTTTGTTAAATTCTGTTGCTATCGCGCTTTTATCTGACGGACAGACGGACATAAACCGCCTTTCTTTTTGTATTTTTGTGTTTCCGTAAGTTTTTTATATGGGAGCTATGGTCAAATGATGACCGATTATGACGAAATTTTGGACACTCGTTGGTATTGACATAAGACCTCCTCGTGCTAAGCTTAGTGGTTATATCTGTTGTAGTTTTAGATTTATTGGCATTTAAGTGTATTTTAGATGAAATTTTGGCTGTTTCCGGAAGTTTTTCGTATGGGAGCTATGACTAAATGTGAATAGATTTTGATGAAATTTTATATGCAGAACTTCTTTGTTTGTTATTTATTAGCAAATAAGCGATTAGCGTAGGCGATCTTATACGGGAGCTATGGTAAAATGTTAACCGTTTTTGCCCAATTTCAATACCAAAATTTTCTTATAGATGAAGAATGTTTCTACTAATTTTCAGTGAGCTAGCGCCTTTCGTTTAGGTGTTATCGAGATTTCAACAGCCAGACAGACAGACGGACATCGCTCAATCGTCTTGGAATTTCATAAGGATTCAGAATATATATCGTTTTTGATTTTTGAGTTAATAAATATTAAGGAAATTACAAACGGAATGACAATCTCAATATACCCCCATTCTTTTTGATGGTGGGTATAAAAATTGTTAAATACCCATCGATGCACAATGCAAGGGATATCAATTAGTTTAACATAAGTCAATTACATGGACAAAATTTGAATGTCTGACGTCGGCTAGTAAAAGTATTCCGAGAGGAATACTAGTAAAAGTATTCCGATGCATCAAACGGATTTCTTTTTTATGAAATGGGATGGAATGGCTTTAATTTATTGATATAAACACAAAAAAGTTATACAATCTATACAAATTCCCTTGTAAATTATATGACATACACGAGTATGCTGGTTGTATATATTACATAATTTTTTTGGTTAAGATGATCTCGGTTAAACAAATAATATTGTATTTTATTTTTATTAAACGAAATAGGGAGATTTACATCAACAATTTGTTTTGTTTTTTGCCAAAAATGTACTAAAACACTTTCTTTCTTTTAAAACTTTTTATTTCCAAATTTTTGGCTGTTAGAGTTAATTTAAACGATCATAGTTCACATTTCGCCTTCCGCTATTGTATTTTATTCCGACCAATTTTAGACACATTAAATTCACTTACTCTATTCTCACTCCTTAATGATTTTGATGTCGGTTTTGTTTTATTTTTTTTTTGTTGGAAAATTGCCAAAATGTTTGACTTCCAAATTTGTATATCCGTTTTCTCTTGAAAGTAACGCCAAAAATAAACAAAACTTTACATGCAAGAATTTTCGTTTATGAAGGCGGATGGGACGGGTAGTTTTGCCGAAAGTACCAGCCATTTCAATTGAAAAAAATGTATTTAAATAAATTAGTTTTGTTTTTGCTTGCCAGACGTCGCAATGTGGCCGTTAAAATGTAAATCAACATCATGTTAAATTCCCATTATTTGGCTTTGAATACAAAATGTGGAAAAATGGTTAATGTTACCAAAAATTTATAAAAAATAAAGAAAATAGTTAAGTTAATATTAATAGCGCGTAAAAGATTATGGAGTTGATTAAATAAAAAATTATTTATTTTAACACTATTTGGCAATATATTATATAGTCTAGTCATAGTCTAGTCATAGTCTAGTCATAGTCTAGTCATAGTCTAGTCATAGTCTAGTCATAGTCTAGTCATAGTCTAGTCATAGTCTAGTCATAGTCTAGTCATAGTCTAGTCATAGTCTAGTCATAGTCTAGTCATAGTCTAGTCATAGTCTAGTCATAGTCTAGTCATAGTCTAGTCATAGTCTAGTCATAGTCTAGTCATAGTCTAGTCATAGTCTAGTCATAGTCTAGTCATAGTCTAGTCATAGTCTAGTCATAGTCTAGTCATAGTCTAGTCATAGTCTAGTCATAGTCTAGTCATAGTCTAGTCATAGTCTAGTCATAGTCTAGTCATAGTCTAGTCATAGTCTAGTCATAGTCTAGTCATAGTCTAGTCATAGTCTAGTCATAGTCTAGTCATAGTCTAGTCATAGTCTAGTCATAGTCTAGTCATAGTCTAGTCATAGTCTAGTCATAGTCTAGTCATAGTCTAGTCATAGTCTAGTCATAGTCTAGTCATAGTCTAGTCATAGTCTAGTCATAGTCTAGTCATAGTCTAGTCATAGTCTAGTCATAGTCTAGTCATAGTCTAGTCATAGTCTAGTCATAGTCTAGTCATAGTCTAGTCATAGTCTAGTCATAGTCTAGTCATAGTCTAGTCATAGTCTAGTCATAGTCTAGTCATAGTCTAGTCATAGTCTAGTCATAGTCTAGTCATAGTCTAGTCATAGTCTAGTCATAGTCTAGTCATAGTCTAGTCATAGTCTAGTCATAGTCTAGTCATAGTCTAGTCATAGTCTAGTCATAGTCTAGTCATAGTCTAGTCATAGTCTAGTCATAGTCTAGTCATAGTCTAGTCATAGTCTAGTCATAGTCTAGTCATAGTCTAGTCATAGTCTAGTCATAGTCTAGTCATAGTCTAGTCATAGTCTAGTCATAGTCTAGTCATAGTCTAGTCATAGTCTAGTCATAGTCTAGTCATAGTCTAGTCATAGTCTAGTCATAGTCTAGTCATAGTCTAGTCATAGTCTAGTCATAGTCTAGTCATAGTCTAGTCATAGTCTAGTCATAGTCTAGTCATAGTCTAGTCATAGTCTAGTCATAGTCTAGTCATAGTCTAGTCATAGTCTAGTCATAGTCTAGTCATAGTCTAGTCATAGTCTAGTCATAGTCTAGTCATAGTCTAGTCATAGTCTAGTCATAGTCTAGTCATAGTCTAGTCATAGTCTAGTCATAGTCTAGTCATAGTCTAGTCATAGTCTAGTCATAGTCTAGTCATAGTCTAGTCATAGTCTAGTCATAGTCTAGTCATAGTCTAGTCATAGTCTAGTCATAGTCTAGTCATAGTCTAGTCATAGTCTAGTCATAGTCTAGTCATAGTCTAGTCATAGTCTAGTCATAGTCTAGTCATAGTCTAGTCATAGTCTAGTCATAGTCTAGTCATAGTCTAGTCATAGTCTAGTCATAGTCTAGTCATAGTCTAGTCATAGTCTAGTCATAGTCTAGTCATAGTCTAGTCATAGTCTAGTCATAGTCTAGTCATAGTCTAGTCATAGTCTAGTCATAGTCTAGTCATAGTCTAGTCATAGTCTAGTCATAGTCTAGTCATAGTCTAGTCATAGTCTAGTCATAGTCTAGTCATAGTCTAGTCATAGTCTAGTCATAGTCTAGTCATAGTCTAGTCATAGTCTAGTCATAGTCTAGTCATAGTCTAGTCATAGTCTAGTCATAGTCTAGTCATAGTCTAGTCATAGTCTAGTCATAGTCTAGTCATAGTCTAGTCATAGTCTAGTCATAGTCTAGTCATAGTCTAGTCATAGTCTAGTCATAGTCTAGTCATAGTCTAGTCATAGTCTAGTCATAGTCTAGTCATAGTCTAGTCATAGTCTAGTCATAGTCTAGTCATAGTCTAGTCATAGTCTAGTCATAGTCTAGTCATAGTCTAGTCATAGTCTAGTCATAGTCTAGTCATAGTCTAGTCATAGTCTAGTCATAGTCTAGTCATAGTCTAGTCATAGTCTAGTCATAGTCTAGTCATAGTCTAGTCATAGTCTAGTCATAGTCTAGTCATAGTCTAGTCATAGTCTAGTCATAGTCTAGTCATAGTCTAGTCATAGTCTAGTCATAGTCTAGTCATAGTCTAGTCATAGTCTAGTCATAGTCTAGTCATAGTCTAGTCATAGTCTAGTCATAGTCTAGTCATAGTCTAGTCATAGTCTAGTCATAGTCTAGTCATAGTCTAGTCATAGTCTAGTCATAGTCTAGTCATAGTCTAGTCATAGTCTAGTCATAGTCTAGTCATAGTCTAGTCATAGTCTAGTCATAGTCTAGTCATAGTCTAGTCATAGTCTAGTCATAGTCTAGTCATAGTCTAGTCATAGTCTAGTCATAGTCTAGTCATAGTCTAGTCATAGTCTAGTCATAGTCTAGTCATAGTCTAGTCATAGTCTAGTCATAGTCTAGTCATAGTCTAGTCATAGTCTAGTCATAGTCTAGTCATAGTCTAGTCATAGTCTAGTCATAGTCTAGTCATAGTCTAGTCATAGTCTAGTCATAGTCTAGTCATAGTCTAGTCATAGTCTAGTCATAGTCTAGTCATAGTCTAGTCATAGTCTAGTCATAGTCTAGTCATAGTCTAGTCATAGTCTAGTCATAGTCTAGTCATAGTCTAGTCATAGTCTAGTCATAGTCTAGTCATAGTCTAGTCATAGTCTAGTCATAGTCTAGTCATAGTCTAGTCATAGTCTAGTCATAGTCTAGTCATAGTCTAGTCATAGTCTAGTCATAGTCTAGTCATAGTCTAGTCATAGTCTAGTCATAGTCTAGTCATAGTCTAGTCATAGTCTAGTCATAGTCTAGTCATAGTCTAGTCATAGTCTAGTCATAGTCTAGTCATAGTCTAGTCATAGTCTAGTCATAGTCTAGTCATAGTCTAGTCATAGTCTAGTCATAGTCTAGTCATAGTCTAGTCATAGTCTAGTCATAGTCTAGTCATAGTCTAGTCATAGTCTAGTCATAGTCTAGTCATAGTCTAGTCATAGTCTAGTCATAGTCTAGTCATAGTCTAGTCATAGTCTAGTCATAGTCTAGTCATAGTCTAGTCATAGTCTAGTCATAGTCTAGTCATAGTCTAGTCATAGTCTAGTCATAGTCTAGTCATAGTCTAGTCATAGTCTAGTCATAGTCTAGTCATAGTCTAGTCATAGTCTAGTCATAGTCTAGTCATAGTCTAGTCATAGTCTAGTCATAGTCTAGTCATAGTCTAGTCATAGTCTAGTCATAGTCTAGTCATAGTCTAGTCATAGTCTAGTCATAGTCTAGTCATAGTCTAGTCATAGTCTAGTCATAGTCTAGTCATAGTCTAGTCATAGTCTAGTCATAGTCTAGTCATAGTCTAGTCATAGTCTAGTCATAGTCTAGTCATAGTCTAGTCATAGTCTAGTCATAGTCTAGTCATAGTCTAGTCATAGTCTAGTCATAGTCTAGTCATAGTCTAGTCATAGTCTAGTCATAGTCTAGTCATAGTCTAGTCATAGTCTAGTCATAGTCTAGTCATAGTCTAGTCATAGTCTAGTCATAGTCTAGTCATAGTCTAGTCATAGTCTAGTCATAGTCTAGTCATAGTCTAGTCATAGTCTAGTCATAGTCTAGTCATAGTCTAGTCATAGTCTAGTCATAGTCTAGTCATAGTCTAGTCATAGTCTAGTCATAGTCTAGTCATAGTCTAGTCATAGTCTAGTCATAGTCTAGTCATAGTCTAGTCATAGTCTAGTCATAGTCTAGTCATAGTCTAGTCATAGTCTAGTCATAGTCTAGTCATAGTCTAGTCATAGTCTAGTCATAGTCTAGTCATAGTCTAGTCATAGTCTAGTCATAGTCTAGTCATAGTCTAGTCATAGTCTAGTCATAGTCTAGTCATAGTCTAGTCATAGTCTAGTCATAGTCTAGTCATAGTCTAGTCATAGTCTAGTCATAGTCTAGTCATAGTCTAGTCATAGTCTAGTCATAGTCTAGTCATAGTCTAGTCATAGTCTAGTCATAGTCTAGTCATAGTCTAGTCATAGTCTAGTCATAGTCTAGTCATAGTCTAGTCATAGTCTAGTCATAGTCTAGTCATAGTCTAGTCATAGTCTAGTCATAGTCTAGTCATAGTCTAGTCATAGTCTAGTCATAGTCTAGTCATAGTCTAGTCATAGTCTAGTCATAGTCTAGTCATAGTCTAGTCATAGTCTAGTCATAGTCTAGTCATAGTCTAGTCATAGTCTAGTCATAGTCTAGTCATAGTCTAGTCATAGTCTAGTCATAGTCTAGTCATAGTCTAGTCATAGTCTAGTCATAGTCTAGTCATAGTCTAGTCATAGTCTAGTCATAGTCTAGTCATAGTCTAGTCATAGTCTAGTCATAGTCTAGTCATAGTCTAGTCATAGTCTAGTCATAGTCTAGTCATAGTCTAGTCATAGTCTAGTCATAGTCTAGTCATAGTCTAGTCATAGTCTAGTCATAGTCTAGTCATAGTCTAGTCATAGTCTAGTCATAGTCTAGTCATAGTCTAGTCATAGTCTAGTCATAGTCTAGTCATAGTCTAGTCATAGTCTAGTCATAGTCTAGTCATAGTCTAGTCATAGTCTAGTCATAGTCTAGTCATAGTCTAGTCATAGTCTAGTCATAGTCTAGTCATAGTCTAGTCATAGTCTAGTCATAGTCTAGTCATAGTCTAGTCATAGTCTAGTCATAGTCTAGTCATAGTCTAGTCATAGTCTAGTCATAGTCTAGTCATAGTCTAGTCATAGTCTAGTCATAGTCTAGTCATAGTCTAGTCATAGTCTAGTCATAGTCTAGTCATAGTCTAGTCATAGTCTAGTCATAGTCTAGTCATAGTCTAGTCATAGTCTAGTCATAGTCTAGTCATAGTCTAGTCATAGTCTAGTCATAGTCTAGTCATAGTCTAGTCATAGTCTAGTCATAGTCTAGTCATAGTCTAGTCATAGTCTAGTCATAGTCTAGTCATAGTCTAGTCATAGTCTAGTCATAGTCTAGTCATAGTCTAGTCATAGTCTAGTCATAGTCTAGTCATAGTCTAGTCATAGTCTAGTCATAGTCTAGTCATAGTCTAGTCATAGTCTAGTCATAGTCTAGTCATAGTCTAGTCATAGTCTAGTCATAGTCTAGTCATAGTCTAGTCATAGTCTAGTCATAGTCTAGTCATAGTCTAGTCATAGTCTAGTCATAGTCTAGTCATAGTCTAGTCATAGTCTAGTCATAGTCTAGTCATAGTCTAGTCATAGTCTAGTCATAGTCTAGTCATAGTCTAGTCATAGTCTAGTCATAGTCTAGTCATAGTCTAGTCATAGTCTAGTCATAGTCTAGTCATAGTCTAGTCATAGTCTAGTCATAGTCTAGTCATAGTCTAGTCATAGTCTAGTCATAGTCTAGTCATAGTCTAGTCATAGTCTAGTCATAGTCTAGTCATAGTCTAGTCATAGTCTAGTCATAGTCTAGTCATAGTCTAGTCATAGTCTAGTCATAGTCTAGTCATAGTCTAGTCATAGTCTAGTCATAGTCTAGTCATAGTCTAGTCATAGTCTAGTCATAGTCTAGTCATAGTCTAGTCATAGTCTAGTCATAGTCTAGTCATAGTCTAGTCATAGTCTAGTCATAGTCTAGTCATAGTCTAGTCATAGTCTAGTCATAGTCTAGTCATAGTCTAGTCATAGTCTAGTCATAGTCTAGTCATAGTCTAGTCATAGTCTAGTCATAGTCTAGTCATAGTCTAGTCATAGTCTAGTCATAGTCTAGTCATAGTCTAGTCATAGTCTAGTCATAGTCTAGTCATAGTCTAGTCATAGTCTAGTCATAGTCTAGTCATAGTCTAGTCATAGTCTAGTCATAGTCTAGTCATAGTCTAGTCATAGTCTAGTCATAGTCTAGTCATAGTCTAGTCATAGTCTAGTCATAGTCTAGTCATAGTCTAGTCATAGTCTAGTCATAGTCTAGTCATAGTCTAGTCATAGTCTAGTCATAGTCTAGTCATAGTCTAGTCATAGTCTAGTCATAGTCTAGTCATAGTCTAGTCATAGTCTAGTCATAGTCTAGTCATAGTCTAGTCATAGTCTAGTCATAGTCTAGTCATAGTCTAGTCATAGTCTAGTCATAGTCTAGTCATAGTCTAGTCATAGTCTAGTCATAGTCTAGTCATAGTCTAGTCATAGTCTAGTCATAGTCTAGTCATAGTCTAGTCATAGTCTAGTCATAGTCTAGTCATAGTCTAGTCATAGTCTAGTCATAGTCTAGTCATAGTCTAGTCATAGTCTAGTCATAGTCTAGTCATAGTCTAGTCATAGTCTAGTCATAGTCTAGTCATAGTCTAGTCATAGTCTAGTCATAGTCTAGTCATAGTCTAGTCATAGTCTAGTCATAGTCTAGTCATAGTCTAGTCATAGTCTAGTCATAGTCTAGTCATAGTCTAGTCATAGTCTAGTCATAGTCTAGTCATAGTCTAGTCATAGTCTAGTCATAGTCTAGTCATAGTCTAGTCATAGTCTAGTCATAGTCTAGTCATAGTCTAGTCATAGTCTAGTCATAGTCTAGTCATAGTCTAGTCATAGTCTAGTCATAGTCTAGTCATAGTCTAGTCATAGTCTAGTCATAGTCTAGTCATAGTCTAGTCATAGTCTAGTCATAGTCTAGTCATAGTCTAGTCATAGTCTAGTCATAGTCTAGTCATAGTCTAGTCATAGTCTAGTCATAGTCTAGTCATAGTCTAGTCATAGTCTAGTCATAGTCTAGTCATAGTCTAGTCATAGTCTAGTCATAGTCTAGTCATAGTCTAGTCATAGTCTAGTCATAGTCTAGTCATAGTCTAGTCATAGTCTAGTCATAGTCTAGTCATAGTCTAGTCATAGTCTAGTCATAGTCTAGTCATAGTCTAGTCATAGTCTAGTCATAGTCTAGTCATAGTCTAGTCATAGTCTAGTCATAGTCTAGTCATAGTCTAGTCATAGTCTAGTCATAGTCTAGTCATAGTCTAGTCATAGTCTAGTCATAGTCTAGTCATAGTCTAGTCATAGTCTAGTCATAGTCTAGTCATAGTCTAGTCATAGTCTAGTCATAGTCTAGTCATAGTCTAGTCATAGTCTAGTCATAGTCTAGTCATAGTCTAGTCATAGTCTAGTCATAGTCTAGTCATAGTCTAGTCATAGTCTAGTCATAGTCTAGTCATAGTCTAGTCATAGTCTAGTCATAGTCTAGTCATAGTCTAGTCATAGTCTAGTCATAGTCTAGTCATAGTCTAGTCATAGTCTAGTCATAGTCTAGTCATAGTCTAGTCATAGTCTAGTCATAGTCTAGTCATAGTCTAGTCATAGTCTAGTCATAGTCTAGTCATAGTCTAGTCATAGTCTAGTCATAGTCTAGTCATAGTCTAGTCATAGTCTAGTCATAGTCTAGTCATAGTCTAGTCATAGTCTAGTCATAGTCTAGTCATAGTCTAGTCATAGTCTAGTCATAGTCTAGTCATAGTCTAGTCATAGTCTAGTCATAGTCTAGTCATAGTCTAGTCATAGTCTAGTCATAGTCTAGTCATAGTCTAGTCATAGTCTAGTCATAGTCTAGTCATAGTCTAGTCATAGTCTAGTCATAGTCTAGTCATAGTCTAGTCATAGTCTAGTCATAGTCTAGTCATAGTCTAGTCATAGTCTAGTCATAGTCTAGTCATAGTCTAGTCATAGTCTAGTCATAGTCTAGTCATAGTCTAGTCATAGTCTAGTCATAGTCTAGTCATAGTCTAGTCATAGTCTAGTCATAGTCTAGTCATAGTCTAGTCATAGTCTAGTCATAGTCTAGTCATAGTCTAGTCATAGTCTAGTCATAGTCTAGTCATAGTCTAGTCATAGTCTAGTCATAGTCTAGTCATAGTCTAGTCATAGTCTAGTCATAGTCTAGTCATAGTCTAGTCATAGTCTAGTCATAGTCTAGTCATAGTCTAGTCATAGTCTAGTCATAGTCTAGTCATAGTCTAGTCATAGTCTAGTCATAGTCTAGTCATAGTCTAGTCATAGTCTAGTCATAGTCTAGTCATAGTCTAGTCATAGTCTAGTCATAGTCTAGTCATAGTCTAGTCATAGTCTAGTCATAGTCTAGTCATAGTCTAGTCATAGTCTAGTCATAGTCTAGTCATAGTCTAGTCATAGTCTAGTCATAGTCTAGTCATAGTCTAGTCATAGTCTAGTCATAGTCTAGTCATAGTCTAGTCATAGTCTAGTCATAGTCTAGTCATAGTCTAGTCATAGTCTAGTCATAGTCTAGTCATAGTCTAGTCATAGTCTAGTCATAGTCTAGTCATAGTCTAGTCATAGTCTAGTCATAGTCTAGTCATAGTCTAGTCATAGTCTAGTCATAGTCTAGTCATAGTCTAGTCATAGTCTAGTCATAGTCTAGTCATAGTCTAGTCATAGTCTAGTCATAGTCTAGTCATAGTCTAGTCATAGTCTAGTCATAGTCTAGTCATAGTCTAGTCATAGTCTAGTCATAGTCTAGTCATAGTCTAGTCATAGTCTAGTCATAGTCTAGTCATAGTCTAGTCATAGTCTAGTCATAGTCTAGTCATAGTCTAGTCATAGTCTAGTCATAGTCTAGTCATAGTCTAGTCATAGTCTAGTCATAGTCTAGTCATAGTCTAGTCATAGTCTAGTCATAGTCTAGTCATAGTCTAGTCATAGTCTAGTCATAGTCTAGTCATAGTCTAGTCATAGTCTAGTCATAGTCTAGTCATAGTCTAGTCATAGTCTAGTCATAGTCTAGTCATAGTCTAGTCATAGTCTAGTCATAGTCTAGTCATAGTCTAGTCATAGTCTAGTCATAGTCTAGTCATAGTCTAGTCATAGTCTAGTCATAGTCTAGTCATAGTCTAGTCATAGTCTAGTCATAGTCTAGTCATAGTCTAGTCATAGTCTAGTCATAGTCTAGTCATAGTCTAGTCATAGTCTAGTCATAGTCTAGTCATAGTCTAGTCATAGTCTAGTCATAGTCTAGTCATAGTCTAGTCATAGTCTAGTCATAGTCTAGTCATAGTCTAGTCATAGTCTAGTCATAGTCTAGTCATAGTCTAGTCATAGTCTAGTCATAGTCTAGTCATAGTCTAGTCATAGTCTAGTCATAGTCTAGTCATAGTCTAGTCATAGTCTAGTCATAGTCTAGTCATAGTCTAGTCATAGTCTAGTCATAGTCTAGTCATAGTCTAGTCATAGTCTAGTCATAGTCTAGTCATAGTCTAGTCATAGTCTAGTCATAGTCTAGTCATAGTCTAGTCATAGTCTAGTCATAGTCTAGTCATAGTCTAGTCATAGTCTAGTCATAGTCTAGTCATAGTCTAGTCATAGTCTAGTCATAGTCTAGTCATAGTCTAGTCATAGTCTAGTCATAGTCTAGTCATAGTCTAGTCATAGTCTAGTCATAGTCTAGTCATAGTCTAGTCATAGTCTAGTCATAGTCTAGTCATAGTCTAGTCATAGTCTAGTCATAGTCTAGTCATAGTCTAGTCATAGTCTAGTCATAGTCTAGTCATAGTCTAGTCATAGTCTAGTCATAGTCTAGTCATAGTCTAGTCATAGTCTAGTCATAGTCTAGTCATAGTCTAGTCATAGTCTAGTCATAGTCTAGTCATAGTCTAGTCATAGTCTAGTCATAGTCTAGTCATAGTCTAGTCATAGTCTAGTCATAGTCTAGTCATAGTCTAGTCATAGTCTAGTCATAGTCTAGTCATAGTCTAGTCATAGTCTAGTCATAGTCTAGTCATAGTCTAGTCATAGTCTAGTCATAGTCTAGTCATAGTCTAGTCATAGTCTAGTCATAGTCTAGTCATAGTCTAGTCATAGTCTAGTCATAGTCTAGTCATAGTCTAGTCATAGTCTAGTCATAGTCTAGTCATAGTCTAGTCATAGTCTAGTCATAGTCTAGTCATAGTCTAGTCATAGTCTAGTCATAGTCTAGTCATAGTCTAGTCATAGTCTAGTCATAGTCTAGTCATAGTCTAGTCATAGTCTAGTCATAGTCTAGTCATAGTCTAGTCATAGTCTAGTCATAGTCTAGTCATAGTCTAGTCATAGTCTAGTCATAGTCTAGTCATAGTCTAGTCATAGTCTAGTCATAGTCTAGTCATAGTCTAGTCATAGTCTAGTCATAGTCTAGTCATAGTCTAGTCATAGTCTAGTCATAGTCTAGTCATAGTCTAGTCATAGTCTAGTCATAGTCTAGTCATAGTCTAGTCATAGTCTAGTCATAGTCTAGTCATAGTCTAGTCATAGTCTAGTCATAGTCTAGTCATAGTCTAGTCATAGTCTAGTCATAGTCTAGTCATAGTCTAGTCATAGTCTAGTCATAGTCTAGTCATAGTCTAGTCATAGTCTAGTCATAGTCTAGTCATAGTCTAGTCATAGTCTAGTCATAGTCTAGTCATAGTCTAGTCATAGTCTAGTCATAGTCTAGTCATAGTCTAGTCATAGTCTAGTCATAGTCTAGTCATAGTCTAGTCATAGTCTAGTCATAGTCTAGTCATAGTCTAGTCATAGTCTAGTCATAGTCTAGTCATAGTCTAGTCATAGTCTAGTCATAGTCTAGTCATAGTCTAGTCATAGTCTAGTCATAGTCTAGTCATAGTCTAGTCATAGTCTAGTCATAGTCTAGTCATAGTCTAGTCATAGTCTAGTCATAGTCTAGTCATAGTCTAGTCATAGTCTAGTCATAGTCTAGTCATAGTCTAGTCATAGTCTAGTCATAGTCTAGTCATAGTCTAGTCATAGTCTAGTCATAGTCTAGTCATAGTCTAGTCATAGTCTAGTCATAGTCTAGTCATAGTCTAGTCATAGTCTAGTCATAGTCTAGTCATAGTCTAGTCATAGTCTAGTCATAGTCTAGTCATAGTCTAGTCATAGTCTAGTCATAGTCTAGTCATAGTCTAGTCATAGTCTAGTCATAGTCTAGTCATAGTCTAGTCATAGTCTAGTCATAGTCTAGTCATAGTCTAGTCATAGTCTAGTCATAGTCTAGTCATAGTCTAGTCATAGTCTAGTCATAGTCTAGTCATAGTCTAGTCATAGTCTAGTCATAGTCTAGTCATAGTCTAGTCATAGTCTAGTCATAGTCTAGTCATAGTCTAGTCATAGTCTAGTCATAGTCTAGTCATAGTCTAGTCATAGTCTAGTCATAGTCTAGTCATAGTCTAGTCATAGTCTAGTCATAGTCTAGTCATAGTCTAGTCATAGTCTAGTCATAGTCTAGTCATAGTCTAGTCATAGTCTAGTCATAGTCTAGTCATAGTCTAGTCATAGTCTAGTCATAGTCTAGTCATAGTCTAGTCATAGTCTAGTCATAGTCTAGTCATAGTCTAGTCATAGTCTAGTCATAGTCTAGTCATAGTCTAGTCATAGTCTAGTCATAGTCTAGTCATAGTCTAGTCATAGTCTAGTCATAGTCTAGTCATAGTCTAGTCATAGTCTAGTCATAGTCTAGTCATAGTCTAGTCATAGTCTAGTCATAGTCTAGTCATAGTCTAGTCATAGTCTAGTCATAGTCTAGTCATAGTCTAGTCATAGTCTAGTCATAGTCTAGTCATAGTCTAGTCATAGTCTAGTCATAGTCTAGTCATAGTCTAGTCATAGTCTAGTCATAGTCTAGTCATAGTCTAGTCATAGTCTAGTCATAGTCTAGTCATAGTCTAGTCATAGTCTAGTCATAGTCTAGTCATAGTCTAGTCATAGTCTAGTCATAGTCTAGTCATAGTCTAGTCATAGTCTAGTCATAGTCTAGTCATAGTCTAGTCATAGTCTAGTCATAGTCTAGTCATAGTCTAGTCATAGTCTAGTCATAGTCTAGTCATAGTCTAGTCATAGTCTAGTCATAGTCTAGTCATAGTCTAGTCATAGTCTAGTCATAGTCTAGTCATAGTCTAGTCATAGTCTAGTCATAGTCTAGTCATAGTCTAGTCATAGTCTAGTCATAGTCTAGTCATAGTCTAGTCATAGTCTAGTCATAGTCTAGTCATAGTCTAGTCATAGTCTAGTCATAGTCTAGTCATAGTCTAGTCATAGTCTAGTCATAGTCTAGTCATAGTCTAGTCATAGTCTAGTCATAGTCTAGTCATAGTCTAGTCATAGTCTAGTCATAGTCTAGTCATAGTCTAGTCATAGTCTAGTCATAGTCTAGTCATAGTCTAGTCATAGTCTAGTCATAGTCTAGTCATAGTCTAGTCATAGTCTAGTCATAGTCTAGTCATAGTCTAGTCATAGTCTAGTCATAGTCTAGTCATAGTCTAGTCATAGTCTAGTCATAGTCTAGTCATAGTCTAGTCATAGTCTAGTCATAGTCTAGTCATAGTCTAGTCATAGTCTAGTCATAGTCTAGTCATAGTCTAGTCATAGTCTAGTCATAGTCTAGTCATAGTCTAGTCATAGTCTAGTCATAGTCTAGTCATAGTCTAGTCATAGTCTAGTCATAGTCTAGTCATAGTCTAGTCATAGTCTAGTCATAGTCTAGTCATAGTCTAGTCATAGTCTAGTCATAGTCTAGTCATAGTCTAGTCATAGTCTAGTCATAGTCTAGTCATAGTCTAGTCATAGTCTAGTCATAGTCTAGTCATAGTCTAGTCATAGTCTAGTCATAGTCTAGTCATAGTCTAGTCATAGTCTAGTCATAGTCTAGTCATAGTCTAGTCATAGTCTAGTCATAGTCTAGTCATAGTCTAGTCATAGTCTAGTCATAGTCTAGTCATAGTCTAGTCATAGTCTAGTCATAGTCTAGTCATAGTCTAGTCATAGTCTAGTCATAGTCTAGTCATAGTCTAGTCATAGTCTAGTCATAGTCTAGTCATAGTCTAGTCATAGTCTAGTCATAGTCTAGTCATAGTCTAGTCATAGTCTAGTCATAGTCTAGTCATAGTCTAGTCATAGTCTAGTCATAGTCTAGTCATAGTCTAGTCATAGTCTAGTCATAGTCTAGTCATAGTCTAGTCATAGTCTAGTCATAGTCTAGTCATAGTCTAGTCATAGTCTAGTCATAGTCTAGTCATAGTCTAGTCATAGTCTAGTCATAGTCTAGTCATAGTCTAGTCATAGTCTAGTCATAGTCTAGTCATAGTCTAGTCATAGTCTAGTCATAGTCTAGTCATAGTCTAGTCATAGTCTAGTCATAGTCTAGTCATAGTCTAGTCATAGTCTAGTCATAGTCTAGTCATAGTCTAGTCATAGTCTAGTCATAGTCTAGTCATAGTCTAGTCATAGTCTAGTCATAGTCTAGTCATAGTCTAGTCATAGTCTAGTCATAGTCTAGTCATAGTCTAGTCATAGTCTAGTCATAGTCTAGTCATAGTCTAGTCATAGTCTAGTCATAGTCTAGTCATAGTCTAGTCATAGTCTAGTCATAGTCTAGTCATAGTCTAGTCATAGTCTAGTCATAGTCTAGTCATAGTCTAGTCATAGTCTAGTCATAGTCTAGTCATAGTCTAGTCATAGTCTAGTCATAGTCTAGTCATAGTCTAGTCATAGTCTAGTCATAGTCTAGTCATAGTCTAGTCATAGTCTAGTCATAGTCTAGTCATAGTCTAGTCATAGTCTAGTCATAGTCTAGTCATAGTCTAGTCATAGTCTAGTCATAGTCTAGTCATAGTCTAGTCATAGTCTAGTCATAGTCTAGTCATAGTCTAGTCATAGTCTAGTCATAGTCTAGTCATAGTCTAGTCATAGTCTAGTCATAGTCTAGTCATAGTCTAGTCATAGTCTAGTCATAGTCTAGTCATAGTCTAGTCATAGTCTAGTCATAGTCTAGTCATAGTCTAGTCATAGTCTAGTCATAGTCTAGTCATAGTCTAGTCATAGTCTAGTCATAGTCTAGTCATAGTCTAGTCATAGTCTAGTCATAGTCTAGTCATAGTCTAGTCATAGTCTAGTCATAGTCTAGTCATAGTCTAGTCATAGTCTAGTCATAGTCTAGTCATAGTCTAGTCATAGTCTAGTCATAGTCTAGTCATAGTCTAGTCATAGTCTAGTCATAGTCTAGTCATAGTCTAGTCATAGTCTAGTCATAGTCTAGTCATAGTCTAGTCATAGTCTAGTCATAGTCTAGTCATAGTCTAGTCATAGTCTAGTCATAGTCTAGTCATAGTCTAGTCATAGTCTAGTCATAGTCTAGTCATAGTCTAGTCATAGTCTAGTCATAGTCTAGTCATAGTCTAGTCATAGTCTAGTCATAGTCTAGTCATAGTCTAGTCATAGTCTAGTCATAGTCTAGTCATAGTCTAGTCATAGTCTAGTCATAGTCTAGTCATAGTCTAGTCATAGTCTAGTCATAGTCTAGTCATAGTCTAGTCATAGTCTAGTCATAGTCTAGTCATAGTCTAGTCATAGTCTAGTCATAGTCTAGTCATAGTCTAGTCATAGTCTAGTCATAGTCTAGTCATAGTCTAGTCATAGTCTAGTCATAGTCTAGTCATAGTCTAGTCATAGTCTAGTCATAGTCTAGTCATAGTCTAGTCATAGTCTAGTCATAGTCTAGTCATAGTCTAGTCATAGTCTAGTCATAGTCTAGTCATAGTCTAGTCATAGTCTAGTCATAGTCTAGTCATAGTCTAGTCATAGTCTAGTCATAGTCTAGTCATAGTCTAGTCATAGTCTAGTCATAGTCTAGTCATAGTCTAGTCATAGTCTAGTCATAGTCTAGTCATAGTCTAGTCATAGTCTAGTCATAGTCTAGCCATAGTCTAGTCATAGTCTAGTCATAGTCTAGTCATAGTCTAGTCATAGTCTAGTCATAGTCTAGTCATAGTCTAGTCATAGTCTAGCCATATATAATGTGATCTTAATAATGTGTTTAACTCCTAACAAATTAATTTATTTTGAAAATTATTAAGACTTGATTTTCTTAGAAACAAGTTTAAATAAAGATTAAGTTAAATTAATTACTATTCACAACTTAACACTTGTCTGAGTTTTAGTGAGGAATTTTCCATAATTGTTTTCTGTTGTTTAACTTTCTATTCATTTTCTGTGGAAATTGCTTGTCTTTTGTAATGGAGTGACATATTTGAGACAGCCCCACATTATTTCCTGCAATAACTTTATTTTAACATAAATATTGTACAAAATGTTTTTGCCATTTATTCAAAATTTTGTATTTAAATTAAATTTATCTCGGTCTTTTTCACCCTATATTTTATAATACCTTTTACTTTTGTTTTAAGCCCCTTTAGCCTGGGAATGGTTTAACACTTCTATTAGATTTATTTAATGTTATTTTCCAGTCTTTTACTAGAACAAAACTAATTAGCATAAAATGTTATTTAGAGAATTTAAATTTAAGTTCAAAAGGACTTACAGTGATTTAGTTTATATCCGGCGACTTTTTGGAAAAGGAAATTTCTGAAAAGGTGAATTATTAAAAGTTGGTTATTTCAAAGGGGTAAACTTTTTTAATTCAAAATTTGTTTAAGCATAAAGTTTAAAGTTCATAATTTGTTATCTGAATTTCAATAGTAGAGACTTTTTATTGCAGAATTTATGTTCATAATTTGTTGAATGTGAGTTTGAACGGTAACGAAATTTAGATATGTTTAGTACCATTCAGATGTAATGTTAAAAACATATTCAAATAAAATTGTCGTCTTCATAATAAAATCCTTAAAATTTCTAATTGTCTTCTTTTCTGTAGGAAAATTATTTTAATAAACACTTCATAATGGTCATAAATGTGTGGGTTAAATTTTAAATGACAACATAGATATAGGATAAACTTTTGAAATTTGAAGAAAACGGAGCAAATATTTGGTCCAATAGTAATTACGAAACTATAAACGTCACAGCATCCTAATAAAATTCTTGTTCTTTTATTATGTATAATGTAATAAGAAATTTCTTTCTGATAGACTTTTTACCCATTAAATAGTTTTGTCATTTTTATTCCCATTGCTATTTTGTCATTTTTATTCCATAACTATTTTTGTTAAATTGTGTTAAATTTAGAAACATATCTCACATTTCATCAGGGATGGAGCAAAATCAAAATGTGGAAAAAATTCGAAAAAATTTATTACGCTAGCTGGTATTGTTGGTAAAATTTTCGGACTAAATTCGATTGCTTTATAATTTAATATTTAAAAGAACCTAAGTGGTTTCCCTAGTATTTACTTTGCATAAAATTTGGTCTCATAACCGGGTATAGTTTACATTAATTAGCTGTTATTTACTCTTCGTTTCGCTCACTTTGTAGTTAGGATAAACATGTTGGTAGTAATGCTGTAAACACAATCACTACAGCAGGCTACATGAACACCGACTACAAAAGTCGCTGCTATCGTAGCCTCGTAGTCAGCTACTTAATTATTTTTAAGACGGCAACTACATTTGGGGCGACAGCTTTATTCTGAAACAACTGTTTATGAGTGGTGCCAATGACGCTTTTAAAAGATGGACAAAATTACAATTTATATATTGATAAGAAATGACATATTCGTTTTAGTAATTAACCTCCGATATCAATGGTTTGAAAAACCTCTCTTAATTCTTCTTCGACAGACATTATTCACAAGTGAGACACATCAGGTTTCTGGAATATTTTTGTAAAGCGGATATTAAACAATCAAAAAAAGTTCAAAATTGAAAATATTCAAATATTACAACAGAAGTTATGATAAGTCAAAGTCTATTTGAGGATTTTTTTGGGGATAAAATCCCCAAAAACCTGACAACGCTGGGTCAGAAACGGGTTTGTGCTTTGCACTGAAAAAAAAAACATCGCTCTTTACACACATATAGAGAGGGGATGTATATATATAACATCCCCTTTCTATATGTATGTAAAGAGCGATAGAACTATAGCCAAATATTGACCGATTGTCACAAAATTTTACTCACTACCTGGTATTTATATTAGGCGTATTTATGCAATATTTAGTGGCTTCTGTGGCATTTAAGTGGTTTCCGGGAGTGGTAACCCTTGTGGGATTCTAGTTTAGGGCTTATATGAGAGGGAGTTATCTTAGAGCCATTCCAATGTATTTGGTCTAAGGATCTAAGATAATTGCAGAATCTGTTTGACATGTTATTTCGGGCGTCTATCTTAAATCGAGCGGCTCGAGTCTTTGGACTTATCACTTCGATGTTTAAAGCATTGAAAGAAACAATCAGGGGTGTCATAGAAACCAATTTCATTGGTATTGGTTTTGAAAACGACAAAAAATCAAATTGGTGTCATGAATTCCAATATTAATGTTCGAGCTACATTTTCTATTGGTTTTATGTGTCACCGAAAATAATATTATTGGTTTAGTATTGGAAATAAACCAAGCAACTTACAGTTAACAGATTTCATTTCAAAATTAGTCTATCAATTTAAAACAAAGGCGTTACTGGCCAACTGGTGCCTTTTTCGATTTAAAGATCCACTAAGAACAGATTTTTGAAAATTTGGCCTTGTGGGGGATAAAAAAGGGAAAATTCAATAACGCTATAATTCCCAAACTAAAAACAATAGAACCAAAATTAAAATCGAATTTGGATCAGTTTCAAAAATAACAGTACAAGTGGTAAGTACTTTTCGAAAAAAGGGGAGAAAAAGAGAAAACATATTTTTGGTACTTTTTAGCTTTAACTTTCAAATAAAAAGAGATGGGTGAAAAGTTTACATAGCATTTTTTATCATGTAATAAGATAAAAACAAGTTTTGGTACTTTTTTGTGTCTTTGGAATCAATGAACAGTATCGACAAACATAAAAAATATAAAAAATGGGGAAAATTGTAAGGCTAGAATATTCTTTGTGTGGAGGTACTGGCGAAGCAAATGCATATCAACATATTTGTTTGCAATTTAAGGAATATCGCATGTTCCCAGTAAGAACAGTCTCAAACGTTTGAAATATGATGACTTTTACATTTGATATCAAACGTTTTTTTTCAAACTTTTTTCAAACCTGAACAGATGTTTGAGATTCACATTCATTTTCAAATGAGGGTTCATTTGAGAATAAACGTTTAAAAAATGATAGTTTCTCAAATTGAGAATAAAGGTTATTCTCAAATCATTATCAAACCCTAAGATGGTTTGAGAATAATTTGAAAAATGGTGTTATATAAATTTGATATCAAACCTTATTTCAAACTTTTTTCAAACATTAAAAAAAATAATTTATGCTGAAAAAAATAATGTTTAAGATATTTGAATGGAATGACATTGCATTTCAAAGAAATTCGTTATTTCTTTCGGATTTTTTTTAAATTGATCCATATTTGACCAGGTTTTATGCTTAAAAAATTTCAAGATTAAAAATTAAATAATATTCATATGCATAAGTAAACTTTCTTTGTTTCTTAAAATTTTTTTACCTTACAATAAAAAAAATTAGATTTTAAGCAAAAGAATTCAAATATGATGCACAGTTTTCAAAAACAAAATAAACAAACTCAAAAATACAACACCATTTTATTTATGTTCCACATGTAGATGATATCCACATTTGAAAAACCTTTGAGAATGAGGTTTGATAATGGTTTGAGAATAAAGGCATTTCTCAATTTGAGAATAAAGTCCCCTTTTTGTTGAGAACGCTATTATTCTCAAATCAGTATCAAACGTTTGACCTTTGAAAAAAGATTTATTTTCAAATCATCCTCAATTTGAGAATAAACCTTTTTTCTTACTGGGTTAGTGACAATCGTCCTTTGATTGGCTGTGGTTTGTTTCTTGGTGTAGGTAGATTACATTTTTTTCAGTCCGCAGTTCGGTCATATCATGATGTTGGTATATACAAGCTTCATTTGTCCAAATAGCAGCGTTTTCTCTATACCTATACCACAAACATCGCAAAAAACTGAAAATTTTTCTTCAAATAATTTTCTTTAATAATTTTTCTTTGATTTTTGATGTTTCAAAAAAATTTCAAATGAAATAATAAAAAAATTGATTCGAACATTTTGTTTGATTTAAAACCAATAATAACAACATCGACTTGGTTTCATAACACCAAATATAACCGGTATTGGTTTTCAAAACCGAGAAATTTAAAAACCGACTTGATTTCTGTGACACCCCTGAATATTAAGGAAGTCGTCATAGCTACGGTTTGGAGTTCGGTTTTAACCGAAACCTTGGTTTTTTTATGCCTCAAAACCGAAACCGAAAAACCGCGGTTTTAGCTATTTATTTTTCATAATTATACCCACCATCAAAAAGGGGGGTATATTGAGATTGTCAATCCGTTTGTAATTTCCTTAATATTGGCTCAAAAATCAAAAACGATATATATTCTGAATCCTTATGAAATTCTTAGACGATTAAGCGATGTTGGTCTGTCTGTCTGTCTGTCCGTCTGTCTGTCTGTTGAAATCACGATAACGCCTAAACGAAAGGAGCTAGCTCACTGAAACTTAGTAAAAACATTCTTTATCTCTGAGAAAATTTTGGTATTGAAATTGGGCAAAATCGGTTAACTTTTGACCATAGCTCCCGTATAACCTCGCCTATTCTAATCGCCTATTTGCTAATAAATAACAAACTATATCGGTTCACATTAAGTCATAGCTTCAATACAATAAACTTACGGAACAGCCAAAATTTCACCTAAAACACACTTAAATGCCAATAAATCTAAAACTATAACAGACATAATCACTAAATTTAGCATGAGGAGGTCTTATGTCAGTGCTAACCAGTGTGCAAAATTTTGTTACAATCGGTCACCATTTGGCCATAGCTCCCATACAAAAAACCTACGGAAACACAAAAATACAAAAAGAAAAGGGGGTTTATGTCCGTCAGATAAAAGCGCTATAGCGCCTTAACGAAAAGGGCTACAACAACAACATTTTATAAAAGGAAGTCTTATGTTAATGCCAGCCAGTATGCAATGGGTTACCATTTGACCATAGCTCCGATATAAAAAACTTACGGAAAAAGAAAATACGGTTTATGTCCGTCTTTTCGTCAGAGAAAAGCACGATAGCTCCTTAACTACAAGAGCTAGAGAGACAAAGTTTAGCAAAATTATTTCGATATGTTATAGAAAATGTGTGCTGAAAATGGGTAAAATTGGTTCACATTTAGTTAGAGCTCCCATATAACCCTGCCCCGGGAATCATATTTATGCTGATAAATTAAATAAAATTTTAAAATCTATGACTACTAAATTTAGAACAGAAAAGTTTTATGCAACTATCAGTCAGTATGTCAAATTTTATAGGAATCGGTCCATTTTTTACCATAGCTTTCATACAAAAACTGCTCCCGGTAACCACTAAAATAAAAGCTATTAAATTATAAACTCTGTCAGCTATGGCAACTAAATTTTGCACAAATAAACTTTATATTAAGACCAGCCAGTATATTAAATTTTGTAACAATCGGTCAATATATATATATATATATATATATATATATATATATATATAAACATATATATATATATATATATATATATATATATATATATATATATATATATATATATATATATATATATATATATATATAAAATAACATTCCCTTTTTATATCTCCAATCAAAAAGATTTGGAGGTACATTCAGTATATTCAGATTGCATCTACGAAAGTAGATAGCTATCAATCAATGTCAGGTATAGACTTTATACAAGGTAGATGCATTAGGAACTCCCAACAAAATATATTAACCTGCCGTGTTGCTGTCAATATGTTTATGGCACAACGAAACATCTTATTATTGTAAAACTATATTCGGTTATGGAACAGCATTTTATCCAAGGTAAATACTACAGAAACCACTTAGATACTTTTAAATGTTGAACTATAGCAACTATACCACGGTAACCGAATTTAGTCCAAATATATTACCAACAATACCACATTTGATCAACATTTTGAATTAGCTGCACTCTCGTACAACTTGATGGTGGGTGGAATATAAAACTCTTACTTGTTTATATCTACAATCAAAAAGATTCGGAAGTACAAGCAGCATATTAAGATTATGTGTATGGTAGATGCATTAGGAACTCCTAACAAAATATATAGACCTGTCGTATTACTATCAACTTCTTAGTCCTAACTAAATATTAAGCTAAACGAAAAGTATTTAACAACTTATTAATGTAAAACCATACCCGGTTACGATAACGAATTTTTTTCAAAGTAAATAAATACTAGGGAAACCACTTACACACTTTTGAATGTTGAGCTATAAATCTACTGCAACCGAAGTTATTCCAAATATTTTACCAACAATACCAACTAGCGAAACAACTTTTTTCCAATTTGGTCCACGTTTTGAATTTGCTGCACCTCCACGTTTTTAATTTGCTATACTAGCGTAACAACTTTTTTGCTGCACTCTCGTAGATATATGAGATATGTTTCTAAATTTAACACAATTTGATGGTGGTTATATAAGATTCGGCACAGCCGAATATAAAACTCTTACTTGTTTTTTGTATTAAATTCTCACATTTGTTTGTTTTATATTTAATACCGAAAAGCAAATTAATTATTTATAATATGTTTGTTCCCGTACTCTAATGAAACTATCCAAAACAGTCCGAAGTTGTCAGAATTTACTCAAAACACAACAATTTGTATTGAAAATTTTGTACGGGACCACGTTTGTGTAAGTTTGGGTTGTTTCGTTAAAGTACGGGAATAAACATAATATTTGTTCAACAAAATTTTCAAAGAATTAAAAAAATATTTTTGAAACCGGCCAGAAAAATAGTTTTTTAATATGAAAAAAAACTAATTAAATTCGGTTATATTTTAACAAGGCTCAACTATTAAACTCTAAATCATATCTTACTTTGAAATTTTTGTATCCTTAAGTAATTTCTTTTTACTGCATATTCTTAGGCGTGTCTTCAGGGACACACATTTTTGGGGAAATATTGCAATAACTTCGAAA
Organism: Stomorhina lunata; assembly: GCA_933228675.1. Taxonomy (NCBI): domain Eukaryota; kingdom Metazoa; phylum Arthropoda; class Insecta; order Diptera; family Rhiniidae; genus Stomorhina; species Stomorhina lunata. Next base: position 50,798,332 of record OW121743.1, on the reverse strand, counting down.
CTGCTATTAATTTGGATGACTTAAAATAAAGCTGCTTTAGTTTTCTTTTATATTTCATTTAATTATTATGGTTTAATTAGGGAAAAACAGAAAATACTCCCATTTTTCAGCACATAAGAAAATTTAAAACTTTGTGGCGGATGCGACACGTGTTCCCCTTATGTAATTTTGAAAAAAAATTGCACAGCATGTTTTTATGTTACGTAGAACATCTCTGGGGGGAGTTACGGTTCAATTTTGTACTTTCGAAAAATAAGGTGAACCCTAATGTACACACAAAAATAAAATGAACAAACAAGTAAGAAAGCGCTATAGTCGGTCAAGCACGACCATATGATACCCTTCACCACTAAGGTCAAAGGTGTTATTTTTACTGTATAAAGACAAATATTTGCTAAATTTTGCTATCATACAAACATTTTCTCAAAACTTATATATTCAACCTGTTTCTGTCATTTGGACTTATATGACAGCCATGGTCAAATGTGGACCGATTATCTCGAAATTTGGCAAATTGACAGTTGTTACAAAAATTATGTATGCAAAAAATAAAATCAAAATTTGTATTATCTTTAGATTTACGACCGTTTTAGAGATTTTTTGTCAAATTTAGAGCATTTTTAAAGAAGAGTTTGTATGGGAGCTATGGTCAAATGTGGTGCAGTGATTTAAGTTTACTTAAGCAGTATTTGTTTTAAATTTCATGAAAAATATTGATATTTGTGGCCAATATATCAATTCCGGGAATTGGGACCTATGGGAGGTACCATAAATAATGGACCGATTTTGACCAATTTCAATAGCCATGGTTCCATTATCAAAAAAAAATTATCTGTGCCAAATTTCATATAATTATCTTTAGAATTGCGACCTGTAGTTTGATTACAAGGTTTACATGGGGGTCCAGCCAGCCAGACGGACGGACGGACGGACATCGCTAAATCGACTCAGAATTGATTCTAAACCTATTGGTATACTAAAAGATAGATCTAAGACAAATATTTCTATGTGTTACATACATCAGCACAAACTTGTAATACCCTTTCCACCTATGGTGAAGGGTATAAAAAGCTCACATTTGTATTAAAGGGTAAAAGCAGGGTTGTAAAAATGTGGTACTTTTTGTATGTGCGCGTCGAGTGATTATAGAAAATATAACAATTTACCATTTTTATGCCCTTCACCAATAGGTGAAAGGGTATTATAAGTTTGTGATTCCGTTTGTAATTTTTTTATTAGTGATCGTAGACCCCATAAAAATTATACCGATCGACTCAGAATCGGGTGGAGAATCGATTAAGCGATGCCCGTCTGTCTGTCTGTCTGTCTGTCTGTCTGTCTGTCCGTCCGTCTGTCTGTTGAAATCAAGTTTCTGAAGCCCCTGGAGGATGGACTTACATAAGTTATATATCATATATCATATATCATTTTCATTAAAATCGGTTAATAAACACCGAAAATATCGAAAAAATACCAAAAATTAGACGAAAATGTTAAAATTTTTGATTTAAACACACTTTTAAATAACAAGAGAAAAAAGATACTCCTTGTGTACATGTGATAATATGTTATATATCAGATTGTAGGAAATAGTTTACCAAAGTAACTCTGTAAAATTTTATCAAAATCGGTCCATAAACAACTGAGATATCGCCAAAACACTGAATTTAATGTATCGCAAATTGCCCAAAGTTCGCATTAGAGAATGTTTGTTGAAAAAATGAAATGCAGAAATAGGAAAAACCATCCTCCTTTAGCACGGACCTACATAAATTTTATATAAGATTTTAGGACATTCCCCCGCCAAGCACGTTATTAAATTTTATCAAAAGCGGTCCATAAACAATTGAGATATCGCCTTAACACTACATTTGATGTACAGCAAATTGCCCAAAGTACGTGTCTAAGAAATTTTGTTTACATTTTGTAAGTATTGTTTCAGCGATATCTCAGGTGTTTATGGACCGATTGTGATGAAATTTGACATCGTTCTTTGGGTGACGATTTTCTAAAATCTATACTCTACAAATCTGATTACGAATACCATTCAAACTGTACCGATCAACTCAGAATCGGCAGGAGAATCGATTTCCCGACCTCCGTCAGGCCGTCCGTCTGTCTGTCTGTCCGTCCGTCTGTTTGTTTGTCCGTCCGTCTGTTTTTTGTCCGTCCGTCTACCTGTCTGTAATTTTTTCTGTTGTAGTCAAGTTTTTGGAGCTCCTGTTTTGTCGATATCTCAGGTGTTTATTTTGATGAAATTTAATACCGTCCATCGCAGGGGATTACCTAAATCCTGATGCATTCGGTAATTTGTGGTAGATATAATTTAGCGTTTAAGCGATGGTGTTTTGATCGACAAAGATAAAATTCAGGGTGGGACAATATCCTGAAATTTTGTGTAAAATCCAGGAGCTCCACAAATCTGATTTTAGCAGACAGACACTCTGCATTAATCTTAATTTTGTGTCTGACTTTTGAACATTATGATAACATTTGAGAATATATCAAATTATAGGTAATCTTCCTAGGAAGTACAAAAATGCCGCTAACTACATGATATCCGTTCAAAACCTACATATGTATGTAAGTATCTCACATATCAACGAAAATTTAAATTTTTTAATTGCAATTGGGAGAAATCCGTTCACGTTTGACAATTGATCCCTTATAACTTCGCCTAAGATACGATGATGACATTTAGTATAAAGACGTTGTACAATATTGATATTCAGGGCGATAGCGCCTAAAATAAACTTTCTAGAGGGACAAAATTTAACAAAAGTATTTCTGATCTCTTGAAAAGTTCGATATTGAAAATGGGCGAGCTCTATTCACATTTAGTGAAATCTCCCATATAACCCCGACCGGGAATCGATTTAATGCTGATAAATTAAATCACATTAAAATTGCACAAGGAACTAGAGCAAAACTTTCCAAACATCCATCGGACAGGTCGAAAGAACAATACATCCCAAATATTATTGATAAAGTGTTCATTTTAATTAATTAACTAACTTTAGATTAATAAGTAAATCTATAACTTTTCCGACGAAGCTGATATCCATCCATTCAAAAGCTTTATATTTCACGTATGTATCTAAAACTAAGAGTGTATACCCTATAATTTTAAGGCTTATCATTGTTAAAGCTTTGACCTAAATCAGTTCAGAGTTTTACATAACTAATCAATAACTTTTAATAGTTGGACAATTCGTATGAATTAAAGTACACAACCCTCACTGGGCACTGTGTTTTTGGGTTGCATGCCAAAATACTTAAACTTCATCAAATCGATGTGTTATTTCAAATGTAAGGGCATCTTTAGAACCCAAGTGAAGCTTCCCTAGACATCAGCCACCTGCCCAACCTAACCTTTGGGTGCATAACTATTCTAGATGATGACGCCACCGAAAAGGTTTTCGTTTTCCGACTCTTAATTTTAAAGACTCTTTGCATATAATACTAGTATAAGCAAATTTTGCTTGGAATTACATTAAGTACTTTTGCAACACCATTGGTGAAGGGTATCCAAGATTCGGCAAAGCCGAATATACCACTCTTACTTGTTGATACAACATATTATGAAAAGAACATGGTGAATTTTTAAAGGGTTGCACTGTTCATTTTTTTAAACACAAAGAATTTTACACTGTTGCATGGGTGAAATAATTTGTTAGAAAAGAAATCACCATTAGTTAATCAGATGTTGTCATCACGTAAAGCTCTAAAATATTGACAAATTTCTTTTTATTGGTTTATTTGTGAAAAGAAATTTATATTTGTAATCTGTAAAAAATTCTTTTAGATTATATTATTTTAAGTTATATTTGAGTTTTTAAAAATCTTAGGTAATTTTAATTTGCACCTTTACAAAGAAGAAAAAAAAAGTAAAAAGTTCATGGTTTTGAAGATAACAAAGTTGTAGCGGATGGTACTGAGCTTAGCTTATAGAAGTTGCAGCGTTGAAAAGCACTGCTTCAACACAAGGTTTTAGTTTGTAAAAAAAAACAACAAATAAATAGTTATTTCATTTTACCATCTTTTAATGTTAATTAAACTATGTTATACTTAAAACACGTGTTAACGCTTTACATTTATTTTTATTTACTCGAATATCAATTAAATGCAATATTTTAATTGCCTTCGTTGAACATTGTATAAATATGTACTGGCAATATTTATTTGTTGAAAGTATACAACTACAGAAGCAAATAAACAATTAAATGTAAATGAAAAACTGGTTATAATAATTGAAAATGGTTAAATTATAAAAAGAGGAAAAACAGAGTTTAAAGCAATTAAATATTTACTTAAAAAAAAAAATTGAATTGATTGAATTTACAATATTGTCTCAATTAATTAAATTTATAGCTTTTATGTCGGGCAAAAATAATTTAATATTAATAACAATTTGATTGTGGAATAAAAAGATAAATTGTTTAATACGGCATAAACTATTAGGGGAAAGTTGTGTCGAACTTGTCCTCAAAAGCATCTAAAATGTTTTTTTTTTGTACCCATATATTGAGATTGTAATTCCGTTTGTAATTTCCTTAATATTGACTCAAAAACAAAAAGCGATATATGTTTTGAATCCTTATGAAATTGAGCGATGTCCGTCTGTCGATATTGAAATCGAGCAAAATCGGTTCACATATGACCATAGCTTCCGTAGGCTAATCGCTTATGTGCTAGTAAATGATAAATTAGGCAGCACACAAAATTTCATACTTACGGAAATAGCCTAAATTCCATCATAAATACATTTTAATCCCAATAAATGATAAACTGTAACAGCTATTGGTACTAAATTTAGCACAAGAAAGTCTTATATGAATACCAGCCTGGATGCCAAATTTTGTCACAATCGGTCACCATTTGACCATAGCTCCCATATAAAAAACTTACGGAAACACAAAAATACAAAAAGAAAAGGAGGTTTATGTCCGTCTGTCCGTCAGACAAAAACCCGATTGCGCCTTAACGAAAACAGCTAAATGTAATGGCTATGACAACTAAATTTAGAATAGTCAGTATACCAATTTTTTCTTGGAATCGTTTTATATTTGACTATATATGCATAGTTTACAGTTTAATTCTTTTCGAATAATTTGGAAATTCGTCATACCAGCAAAAGATTATAGCCTGATCAAACGCTCAGTTTACGACTTAATTCATTTTGAGTAATTGAGTGGCGCCACCTGTCGGTAAATTGTCATATCAAATAACTAACCTTCGTCGACTCATGCGTAACAACTTTGCTAAAAATCATAGGATGATTAGATACACAGATTACGATTTAATTCATTTTAAGTAATTTTCACTGGCGCCACCTGTTAGAGATTTGTCATACCAAGTGAAAGACCTTCGTCTGCTTATGCGTAACAACTTTGTTAATGATTATTAATCAAATGCACAGTTTATGATTAAATTCACTTAGAGAAATTTTTAGGCTCCACCTGTCGGAAATTGGTCATACCAACTAAGTAACCTTCTTTGGCTCATCCGCAATAACTTTGCTAAAGATCATGGCATGATAAAATGCATAGCATACGATTAAATTTAATTGTAGTAATTTTCAAGCGGCGCCACCTGTCGGAAATTGTTTCTACCAACTAAGAAACTTTTGTCGGCTTATGTGCAACAACTCTGCTAAAGAACGTAGAATGTTCAAATAAACAGTTTACGATTTAATTCACTTTGACTTATTTTCAGTGGCGCCGCCTTTCGGAAATTGGTCATACCAACTAAGAAACCTTCGTTGGCTCATGCGCAACAACTTTGATGAAGATCATAGCTTAAATTAATGCATAATTTACCATTTAATTCATTTTGTGTTACATTCAGTGGCGCCACCTGTCGGAAATTAGTCTTAAAAATTTAAAAACCTTTGTCGGCTCTTGCGCAACAACTTCGATAAAGAGCATAACATGATCAAATGCATAGTTTACTATTCTATAAAGAACATGCATACAGACAGACAAACATTCATTTGTTTTAAAATTAGAACATAACTATTTGTTCCTCTAATTTCAAAAAAGTTTCAGTCGCGCCACCTGTCGGAAATTAGTCGTACCAAGTTAGAAACCTTCGCCTGCTTATGGGTAACAACTTTTCTGAAGAACATAACATGATCAATTGTATAGTTTGCTATTCTTTTAAGGACATATATAAAGAAGGTATAGATATACCTATCAGTTTCAAAGTTATAAAGTTACCTATATTTTCGGAATTTTTGTTATGCCATAAATTCAAAAAGGTTTCATATGCATATTGGTACCAATTCAATTCGGTAACTTTTACTAGAACGAAGTTAACATTTTGTTTTTATACTTATAACTTTATGAGATGTTAAGTAATCATTTTATCCCTTTTTTACCCATTTTGGCCCCCAAAATCAAAAAAGTACCTAATACGTGTTCAATATTTTTTTACATCTATTGATTGCAGCACAAAGTTCTTTTTATACCCTTAATATTGGCTCAAAAATCAAAAATGATATATATTCTGAAACCTTATGAAATTGTAAGACGATTGAGCGATGTCCGTTTGTCTGTCTGTTTGGTGTCTGTCTGTCTGTCTGTCTGTCTATCTGTCTGTCTGTCTGTCTGTCTGTCTGTCTGTCTGTCTGTCTGTCTGTCTGTCTGTCTGTCTGTCTGTCTGTCTGTCTGTCTGTCTGTCTGTCTGTCTCTCTGTCTGTCTGTCTGTCTATCTCTCTGTCTGTCTATCCGTCTGTCTGTCCGCTTGTCTGTCCGCCTGTCTGTCTGGCTGTTGAAATCACGATAACGCCTAAACGAAAGAAGCTAGCCCACTGAAACTTAGCAAAAGCATTATTCATATCTGAGAAAATTCTGATATTGAAATTGAGCAAAATCGGTTAACATTTGACCATAGCTCCCGTATAACCTCGCCTACTCTAATCGCTTATTTGCTAATAAATATCAAACTATAACAACTATGATGATAGAATTTGGTATACAGAAGTTTTGAATAAGCCCTAGACAGCACGTACAATTTCATCAAAATCGGTTCACATTTGGTCATAGCTCCCAATCAAAAAACTTACGGAAACATTTCACCTAAAATACACTTAAATGCCAATAAATCTAAAACTATACCAGATATAACCATTAAATTTAGCACGAGGAGGTCTTATGTCAATGCCAACCAGTGTACACAATTTTGTCACAATCGGTTACCATTTGACCATAGCTCCCATATAAAAAAACTTACGGAAACACATAAATACAAAAAGAAAAGCGGGTTTATGTCCGTCAGATAGCACCTTAACGAAAAGGGCTACAGCAACAAAATTTTACAAAAGGAAGTTCTATGTGAATGCCAGCCAGTGTGCAAAATTTTGTTACAATCGGTTACCATTTGACCATAGCTCCCATATAAAAAACACATAAATAAAATAAGAAAATACGGTTTATGTCCATCTTTCCGTCAGGGAAAAGCGCGATAGCTCCTTAACTACAAGAGCTAAAGAGACAAAATTTAGCAAAAGTATTTTTAATATGTTGTAGAAATTGTGTGCTGAAAATGGGTAAAATCGGTTCACATTTAGTTAGACTACTAAATTTACTACAGAGAAGTTTAATGCAACTTTCATTCAGTTTGTCAAATTTCATAGGAATCGGTCCATTTTTGACAACAGCTTTCATATAAAAACCGCTCCCGGTAATCACTAAAATGCCAAAAACGCCAGTTAAAAGCTATTAAATTATAAACTATGTCAGCTATGGTCACTAAATTTTGCATAAATAAACTTTATATTAATACCAGCCAGTTTGTAAAATTTTGTCACAATCGGTCAACATTTGGCTATAGTTCTTATATATATAACATCCCCTGTTTATATCTACAATCAAAAAGATTTGGAGGTACATTCAGTATATTAAGATTGCGTCTACGAAATTAGACAGCTATCAATTAATGTTAGGTCCAGGCTTTATACACGGTAGAAGCATTAGGAACTCCTAACAAAATATATGAACCTGACGTGTTGTTATCAACATGTTTATGGCACAACGAAACATCTTATTAATGTAAAACTATATTCGGTTATGGAACAGCATTTTGTCCAAGGTAAATACTTGGAAAACCACTTAGATACTTTTAAATGTTGAACTATAGTTACTATACCACTGCAACCGAATTTAGTCCAAATATATTGCCAACAATACCAGATTTGGTCAACATTTTGAATTAGCTGCACTCTCGTACAACTTGATGGTGGGTATACAAGATTAGGCGCAGCCGAATATAACTTATTTATATTCTTCTGTTCCAAAGATAAGAGTGGGTTAAAAGTGTACCAAAATACTATTTTCGACCCTTTTAACCACTATCGGGTATAAGTTCAAAAATGTACCAAACACTTGTCCGCTGATTTTTATAGCTGTTCAAAATGTGATGCAAATTATGTTTCTATACCTATTACTTTAGGAAATACAATGTTTTAAATTTTTTCCCCTTTTTCCCGTTTTTACCCCCTTTGCCATAAAATTTCTAAAAGTTAATTCTGACTCGATCTAAACGGCAAAAAAGGTACCCACCTTTCATTACTTGTTTAAATTCAAAGTCTAGAAGTTTGTTTTAATCTAAAGCTTGAACACTCAGAAAAAAGACATGTACTAAATTTGAGGAAGAAACATTTCTTAAAAATAGTAAAAAAAATCCTTTTTCAGAGTAAATTTTTACTCAAAACTAGGAAAAATTGTTAAGTTCTAGTAAAAAATACAATATTTAAATAAAAAATGTATAGTTCATATACTAAAAAATAGTTAACATTTTTCCATAGAAAAATTGCATAAATTTTGTAAAATATTATTTATTTTAAGGAAATTTTTGTTAAAAACTAAATTTTAAGTTCTAAATTTTAGTTCATCACATCATAAAACTGGGTAATATTGACTTTAGTTCAAAAAATTTTATTGAGTAAATGATTTACTGAAAAATAGTTCATAAAATTGAACTTACTTAAAATCTGGAAATTGTTGTCTTAAATTTAAGTTCATTATTTTCCTAATTACTAGGAACATTTTCCTAATCATGAATTTCAAGTTTAAGACTTTCTGCATTTTAAGAAAAATTTATTTAAAATTAGTTAAGATAAATGACAACGTCCAATAGTATACAATCTTCTTATAATAAGTAAAATTGTAATAATTTGTTGAAAGTTATATATTTATATTTGGGATAATTTCCTTAAAATTAGTTCAGATAAATCAGAATAAATCATGTTTAAATTTATGAAGTAATTAGGATAATTTTTTTATAATGAGTAAAATTGTTATAATTTCTTGAAATTTATATACTTATATTTAAGAAAAATTTCCTAAAAATTAGTTCAAATATTCCTAAAATTTAGTTCATATATTGAAAAAAGTAAATGTCAATAAATTATTTTTTGTTCCAAAGATAAGAGTGGGTTATACGTGGGTTTAACCCCTATCGGGTATAAGTTCAAAAAAGTACCAAACACTGGTCCGCTTATTTTTATAGCTGTTTAAAATGTGATTCAAATTTTGTTTCTATACCTATTACTTTAGGAAATACAATTTTTTAAATTTTTTCCCCTTTTTCCCGTTTTGCCCCCTTTGCCATAAAATTTTCAAAAGTTCCTTCTGACTCGATCTAAATGGCAAAAAAGGTACCCACCGTTCATTACTTGTTTAAATTCAAAGTCTACAAGTTTCTTTTAATCTAAAGCTTGAAGGAATTGTGCACAATGGATACTTATTTTAAAATTTATTAAACATTTTTGCTTGAAAACATTCCTTAACACAATTTCTGGATTACATTTGTTGCATGCCACTTTAATTCCTCAAAGTCAAACTACTTTATGCTTTTGGTCTTAAAATGTGTGTTTGAAATTATGGCAAATTTCAGGATATGACTACATTTTGTTTTCCTTAATATTTTTCTTTTTTTGTAAATCTTTGCTTAAGCAATTTCCTTTTTCCCCTATGTCGACATATGCTTCATTTTCTAACATTTTCTCAGTTCAGTTTTTCTCTAAAAACTCACACTTAACAAAATTAAGTTTAAAATGTTAACAACAGAAAATCTTTGGGGTAAAGCTGAATAAATACAGAAGATTTTGTTAGAAAAAATTTGTTGCCCTTAACATGCATAAATTAACTAAATAAAAGCCGGAAATGTTTGCAAATATTTAGACACACACATTGTGGTATAATGCTTAAATTTTCACACATTGCCTCCGGCAAGGACTAAGTTATGAAGGGCAGATACTGGTATTGTGCTCTAGAGATTTGAGGGTGAATTGGTCAGTAAAGTTAAATTTAGAATCGAATACTAAATACAATATACATAAATTTTCAATTCAACTACTTTAATATACATATGAATATCCATCCGTCTGTCTATCCATCCATCCTCTTGTCTGCCTATCCATCCATCCGTCCGTCCATCTATCCCTCTGTTTGTCCATCCATCCGCCTGTCTACCCATTTATCCGTCTGTCTGTCTGTCTATCCATCTGTCTGTCCCACTGCCTGCTTTCATGCATATGGTAAAATATATTTACAATTAAAATGTCTAACTACATGTTAACCCACATTTTTTTTCTAAATGAACCACAAACTAAAATATATTTCAGTTTACATAATTTTCCTAAAAGAGGAAAAACAATATGTTAACATACTCGTATATGTTTTTCACAATATGACGTCTTGGCACATCATATTGTGAAGTTTGTTGCAAAAATATCTTAACTGATGATGTTAAAAGTTTGGTAAACATGAAAAAATTGAAATTTTTTTAAAATCAGTTGTGTAATTTTATTAATTTTTTGTGTTTTTTTCTAAGGCTACTTAATAAGAAAATAGTATTGGTATCATGTGACAAAAGTAACATAAAAATCGGCCTTAAAAATCAGGTGAATTTTTAAAAAAAAATTTTAAGAAAAAATTTTATATCGAAAATTTTTCTATAGAAAAAATTTTATATCGAAAATTTTTCTATAGAAAAAATTTTATATCGAAAATTTTTCTATAGAAAAAATTTTATATCGAAAATTTTTCTATAGAAAAAATTTTATATCGAAAATTTTTCTATAGAAAAAATTTTATATCGAAAATTTTTCTATAGAAAAAATTTTATATCGAAAATTTTTCTATAGAAAAAATTTTATATCGAAAATTTTTCTATAGAAAAAATTTTATATCGAAAATTATTCCAAAGAAAAAATTTCATATCGAAAATTTTTCTATAGAAAAAATTTCATATCGAAAATTTTTTCTATAGAAAAAATTTTATATCGAAAATTTTTTCTATAGAAAAAATTTTATATCGAAAATTTTTCTATAGAAAAAATTTTATATCGAAAATTTTTCTATAGAAAAAATTTTATATCGAAAATTTTTCTATAGAAAAAATTTTATATCGAAAATTTTTCTATACAAAAAATTTTATATCGAAAATTTTTCTATAGAAAAACTTTTATATGGAAAATTTTTTCTATAGAAAAATTTTTTTTATAGAAAAAATTTTATATGGAAAATTTTTTCTATAGATATTTATTCAATAAATTGGTCTGTTACATTAATAAATAAATGTAACAGGTTTGCGATCAAATGCAAATACACTTCTTTTTGAATAATATTTACATCCCGACTAATTTGTTATTTTTTGATAAAACTGCATGCATTCAGCTTATTTTTTAAAATAAACTTGTTTATTTTAAAACATCTTACCCCCCCCCCCCCCCTTCTTCACAGCATTCTGCATATAGTAGCCGACGGATACAGCAAGAATGTGGGAAGTGAAGGTAGATGAAAACTGAAAAATGTTTGTTTTTGTTCAGTCGATAATCTACGCTTTTACTTTTGGTTTATGAACATAATTCTTAATAGTTATGTTTGTAAATTTAGTAATAATGCGAGGTTTTCGATCTGTCTAAATTGGGGATAATCCTCCTGAAGAGATGGCTTAACCAACCATCGAAACGCGTCGAGGAATTTGGTTTCTCCGCAAACATTTTTTGGCTTTTTATCAATAAATTGGTCTGTTACATTAATAAATAAATGTAACAGGTTTGGGATCAAATGCAAATACACTTCTTTTTGAAGAAAAAATTTTATATGGAAAATTTTTTCTACAGAAAAATTTTACATCGAAAATTTTTCTATAGAAAAATTTTACATCGAAAATTTTTCTATAGATAAATTTTACATAGAAAAATTTTCTATAGAAGAACTTTACTTCGAAAATTTTTCTATAGAAAAATTTTACATCGAAAACTTTTCTATAGAAAAACTTTGCATCGAAAATTTTTCTAATTTTTCTATAGAAAAAAATTTATATCGAAAATTTTCTATAGAAAAAATTTTACATCGCAAAGTTTTCTATAGAAAAATTTTCATCGAAAATTTTTCTATAGAAAAACTTTACGTCGAAAATTTTTCTAATTTTTCTATAGAAAAAAAATTATATCGAAAATTTTCTATAGAAAAAATTTTACATCGAAAATGTTTCTATAGAAAAATTTTACATCGAAAATGTTTCTATAGAAAAATTTTACATCGAAAATTTTTGTATAGAAAAATTTTACATCAAAAATTTTTCTATAGAAAAATTTTACATCGAAAATTTTTCTATAGAAAAATTTTACATCGAAAATTTTTCTATAGATAAATGTTACATCGAAAATTTTTCTATAGAAAAATTTTACATCGAAAATTTTTCTATAGAAAAATTTTACATCGAAAATTTTTCTATAGAAAAATTTTACATCGAAAATTTTTCGATAGATAAATGTTACATCGAAAATTTTTGTATAGAAAAATTTTACATCGAAAATTTTTCTATAGAAAAATTTTACATCGAAAATTTTTCTATAGAAAAATTTTTTATCGAAAGTTTTTCTATAAAAAACTGTTTATCGAACATTTTTTTATAGAAAAATATTTTTATTGAAAATTTTCTATAGAAAAATATTTGTATCGAAAATTTTTCTATAGAAAAATATTTTTATCGAAAATTTTTCTATAGAAATATATTATTATCAAAAAATTTTCTATAGAAAATTATTTCTATCGAAAATATTTCTATCGAAAATTTTTATAAAGAAAAATATTTTTATTAAAAATAGAAAATTTTTTTATAGAAAATTATTTTGATCGAAAATTTTTCTATAGCAAAATATATTTATCGAAAACTTTTTTATAGAAAAATATTTTTATCGTAAATTGTTCTATAGAAAAATATTTTTATCGAAAATTTTTCTATAGAAAAAATTTTATATGGAAAATTTTTTCTATAGAAAAAATTTTATACGGAAAATTTTTTCTATAGAAAAAATTTTATATGGAAAATTTTTTCTATAGAAAAAATTTTATATGGAAAATTTTTTCTATAGAAAAAATTTTATATGGAAAATTTTTTCTATAGAAAAAATTTTATATGGAAAATTTTTTCTATAGAAAAAATTGTATATGGAAAATTTTTTCTATAGAAAAATTTTATATCGAAAATTTGTTCTATAGAAAAAATTTTATATCGAAAATTTTTTCTATAGAAAAAATTTTATAGCGAAAATTTTTTCTAGAGAAAAAATTTTATATCGAAAATTTTTTCTATACAAAAAATTTTATATCGAAAATTTTTCTATAGAAACAATTTTATATCGAAAATTTTTCTATACAAAAAATTTTATATCGAAAATTTTTCTATAGAAACAATTTTATATCGAAAATTTTTCTATAGAAACAATTTTATATCGAAAATTTTTCTATAGAAAAATTTTACATCGAAAATTTTTCTGTAGAAAAATTTTATATCGAAATTTTTTCTATAGAAAAATTTTACATCAAAAATTTTTCTGTAGAAAAATTTTATATCGAAATTTTTTCTATAGAAAAATTTTACATCGAAAATTTTTCTATAGAAAAATTTTACATCGAATATTTTTCTATAGAAAAATTTTACATCGAAAATTTTTCTATAGAAAAATTTTACATCGAAAATTTTTCTATAGAAAAATTTTACATCGAAAATTTTTCTATAGAAAAATTTTACATCGAAAATTTTTCTATAGAAAAATTTTACATCGAAAATTTTTCTATAGAAAAATTTTACATCGAAAATTTTTCTATAGAAAAATTTTACATCGAAAATTTTTCTATAGAAAAATTTTACATCGAAAATTTTTCTATAGAAAAATTTTACATCGAAAATTTTTCTATAGAAAAATTTTACATCGAAAATTTTTCTATAGAAAAATTTTACATCGAAAATTTTTCTATAGAAAAATTTTACATCGAAAATTTTTCTATAGAAAAATTTTACATCGAAAATTTTTGTATAGAAAAATTTTACATCGAAAATTTTTGTATAGAAAAATTTTACATCGAAAATTTTTGTATAGAAACATTTTTCATCAAAAGTTTTTCTATAGAAAAATTTTTTATCGAAAGTTTTTCTATAAAAAACTGTTTAACGAACATTTTTTTATAGAAAAATATTTTTGTTGAAAATTTTCTATAGAAAAATATTTGTATCGAAAATTTTTCTATAGAAAAATATTTTTATAGAAAATTTTTCTATTAAAAAATATTTTTATCGAAAATTTTTCTATAGAAAAATATTATTATCAAAAATTTTTCTATAGAAAAATATTTTTATTAAAAATAGAAATTTTTTTTATAGAAAATTATTTTGATCGAAAATTTTTCTATAGAAAAATATTTTTATCGAAAATTGTTCTATAGAAAAATATTTTGATCGAAAATTTTTCTATATAATTTTTTTTTTAATTTTTCTATAGAAAAATATTTTTGTCAAAAATTTTTTTATAGAAAAATATTTAAATCAAAAATTTTTCTATATAAAAGTATTTTTATTGAAAATTTTTCTATAGAAAAATATTTTTATCGAAATTTTTTTTAGAAAAAATATTTTTTTCGAAGATTTTTCTACAGAAAAATATTTGCATCGAAAAATTTTCTTAAAAAAAAAATGTGTGTATTAAAAATATCAAAAATTGATCGTGATATTTACGAAAATTACAAAAAGTATTCGGCTTCTGGTGGTTTGGGCCGCCAAGTAATAAGCGCGTCATTCATTTATGTTTCGTTTAATTTTTTTTTTATAAAATTGAATATTTACTTTAGCTTCGTAGGTTTACTTCAGCTTATGTAAAGAGCCTGGACGCGACAGAGTTAGACCTTAGATTCAAAAGCAAACTAACCCTAGGTTCCTTGCATTGACCCCAAGCAGGGACTATATTACGCAATACCAAGACGGTCAATGTAAGAAACCTTTTGCTTAGTCCGGACTTAAAGGTGGGTTCTAGCTCGGTCGCTTCCAGGTTCTTTTACAAACAATTATGACCTTCACCACTATAGGTGGAAAGGGTATACTGGGTTTGTGCCGATATTGCTAACGTATAGAAATATTGGTCTAAGACCCACATTTTAGTATACCAATCGACTCAAAATCACTCCCTGAGTTAATTAAACGAAGTCCGTCCGTAATGACTGATGTAAACTTTATAACAACCGAGTGATTTTCTTAGGTTTCTGATAAAGTTTTATCCTTTAGTAGCAACAATTTTAAATTGAAAAACATAAATATAAAAGTTGTGTCTTACTTGCATATAAAGCTTACTATAAAGCTGACAGTAATAAATACTTTTTTATCGATTGAGTGCAACAGCATCAACCCTCATAAGTATTACTTTTATTCTTATCATAACTTACGAATATAAATATTATTTGCTCCACTTGGTACTTGTCTGAAGAAGTGATTTACATGCATATGTACATACATATATGTATTTTTAAAGCTTCATCAAGACAAGAATGTTATAATACACTTTTTATGATATGAGTCGTAAAGACATAGATTTTCTATATATCTTAATCTTATGCACTTGTGATAATTTCCTCTGTGGTATCCAGCGGATACATGAGTTAATCTGATCTAACGGTAAAAAATAATCGATGTTACTTAAATTGTAGATAAACTTAAAGTTTTTATGTCACATATGAAACTTTATAGAGTTTTTATAGTTTATTTTATTTAATACATTTTTGGATTTTTACTACTTTCTGTTGTATATACTTAAAGAAGAGTTGTTTGTATTGAGATATAAGTAAAACAATAAATTGGATTTTTAATAACATATACTATGATATAAGACTATGACGAGCTTATAATTCAAATTTTCGTACTATAAGCCTTTGATAATTTTAAAATTGGTTTATAAATTAGGGGGTTTCATTATTGAATTTTAATTAGAACAAAAACCGCTTTCCGAAAATCATAAAATTCAAAAATCAAAAATCTAACTTAAATTAATAAAGTCTGTACTAAAAATTGAATTAAACATTAATGGTAAGTCATTTATGACTTAATCTATATAGCTGGATGTCTGGTATATGTCTGCTATTTGTAAACTGTAAACTTAAGTATAAAGCAGAGAAGGCCAAATATTCATTAAGCTACAGAAAAATTTTACGCAAAATTTTACACACTGGCTGGTATTTATATCTGTGGCAATATGGAAGAATAGCTTAAGTCGAAAATTGTTGTTTTGAGATATCATCAATTTTGTGTAATTTTTCTTCTGCTGGATTTCTGCGAATAATTCATTAATATATATATATATATATATATATATATATATATAACACCGACAACATTCCAATTGAAACAAGTGGTACTTCTCCCAGACAATGAGCTGCATCCGGTTCTATTTTTAGACTCATTGAAAGGGACCTACGTTTTAACTAGGGCTCCGAACGGCAAATGCATTAGTTAGAGAAGTTTTACATAGCCTAATACTCAATAACCAGTGGCTAGCTGAGTTATAAGGTAAACCGCTGCTTTCTTTGAAAATTATTTTTTTTCAAGTGGGTCTGACCGGGGATCGAACTTGGGACCACGGTATGCTAGGCATATGACTAACCTGCTATACCACGGCGGTTCACATTTATTATTTATGAATTAATACGTTGGTAATATGTTTATTAGAGAAAAAGGTTGAATATAAAAAAAAATATTGGTTAATTCAGAAGATTTTACTTTTTTTCTACTTAAGCTATTTTTCGAAGCTGAAATTTGCGTTGATCTGGACCTTAAGTAACTCTGAGCAGTTGTGTTTAAATAAAAAAATATATATTGTGTAGTTTTATGTACGAGTAAACATAAGTTGTTTGAAAATAATGACTTTATTTTTTCAAGGTCAACATTTTTACAGTTTAAGTGACGTAAAGCGAAATGGTTATATGATAAAAGAAAAATCTGAATATGAACACAAAAATATATGTACATAAGTTGTTTTGATCACTGATTTATTGATTCAAAAAACTTAAGCTAAAAAGTAAACGTAAAAAAAAATGATAAAAAAAACCGATTTTTTTAAAACGGACTAAACACATTTAAGCGCCTTTTCTTCTGTAATGCAATAAACGCTTTAACTCAATTCTCTCTTATGTCGACTTAAGCTACTCTTTCATATTGCCATTGCTTATATTTGCAAAATTTAGTGGCCATAGCTGTTATAGCTTCTAATTTAATAGCTTTTAACTGGCCTTTGCTACATTTTTTTTTTGGTTTTCAGGAGTGGTTTTTATATGAAAGCTATAGTCAAATATGGACCGATTCCTATAAAATTTGATATGCTGACCAACAGTTGCATAAAACTTCTCTATTTTAAATAAAGTCGTCATAGCTTAGTCTTCTCGCATTGGAGCATAGGGCCTCAACATAGCTATTACAATTGTATTCAATTTACCAGCATTAAAGTAATTCCCAGGGAGGGTTTATATGGGACCTCTTATTAAATGTGAACCTATTTCGCTCATTTTTAGTACACAACTTCTATAACATATCCAAAATACTTTTGTAAATTTTTTCTCTCTAGCTCTTGTAGTTAAGGCGCTATCGCGCTTTCATTTAAGGGACACAAACTTACTTTCTTTTTGGTATTTTGTTTTTCCGTAAGTTTTTTATATGAGAGCTATGGTCAAATGGTGACCGATTGCAGTAAACTTTTGCACACTGGCTGGCATTGATATAAGACTTCCTTGTACTTAATTGGGTGGCCATAGCTGTTACAGTTTATTATTTATTGGCATTCAAGTGTATTTTAGGTGGAATTTAGGCTGTTTCCGTAAGTTTTTTGTATGGGAGCTATGGTTAAATGTGAACTGATTTCAATGACATTTTAAATGCTGCCTATTGCTTATGAAAAACTTCTACATACCAAATTTTATTATCGTAGCTGTTATAATTCGTCATTAACTAGCCTAGACGAGGTTATACGGGAGCTATGGTCAAATTTGAACCAATCTCAATATCATTTTCCTAGAAATGAAGAATATCTTTGCCAAGTTTCAGTGACCTAGCTCTTTTCGTTTAGGCGTTATCGTGATTTCAACAGACAGATGGATATCGTTCAATCGGAATTTCCTAAGGATTCAGAATATATATACCTTTTTGTTTTTGTTTAGGAAATTAAAAACGGAATGATAATCTCAATATACCCCCATTCTTTTTGATGGTAAGTGTAAAAAGGGGATGCTAATTAATAAGAACTATAACCAAATGCTGATCGATTGTCACACACAGGCTGGTATTTATATAAAGCTAATTCGTGCAAAATTTAGGGACCATGGCTGTCACAGTTTCTAATTTAATAGCTTTTAACTGGTCTTTGTTACATGTTATTTTGGTTTCCGGAAGTGATTTTTATATGAGAGCTATGTTCAAATATGGACCGATTTCTAAAAAATTTGATATACTGACCAATAGTTGCATAAAACTTCTCTATTCTAAATTAAGTCGTTATAGCTATTACAATTGTATTCAATTTGGTGATTCCCGTGGGAGCTCCAGCTAAATGTGAACCGATTTCGTTCATTTTTAGTACACAACTTTTTCAAGATATCAAAAATACTTTTGTAAATTTTTTTCCTTTTATTTTTTTTTTTCGTTAAGGCGCTATTGCACTTTTATATTCGGAAGAAGGAAGGACATAAACCCCCTTTTCTTTTTGTATTTTTGTGTTTCCGTAAGTTTTTTATATGGGAGCTATGGTCAAATGGTGACCGATTGCGACAAAATGTCGCAGAATGGCTAGCATTGATAAAGGACTTTCTTGTACTGAATTCATTGACCATAGCTATTGTAGTTTATCATTTATTCGTGTTTAAGTGTAATATTGGTGGAACGTTGGCTGTGTTTTGTACATAGCTTTGATTAAATGTTAACCGATTTTGATGAAATTGTATTCGTTGCATAATGATCATGTTAATCTTTTCTGTGCTAAATTTTTCCATCATATCTATTATAGTGTATCATTTATTAGCGAATATCCGATTGGAATATGCGAAGTTATACAGGAGCTATGGTCAAATATAAACCGATTTCACCCTATTTCAATACCAAAATCAAGAAATAGAGAATATTTTTGCGAAATTTCAGTGAACTACCTCCTTTAGTTAAGGGATTATCGTGCCGACAATAGACATATGGAAATCGCTCAATCGTCTTAGAATTAAAGATTCAGAATATACATAAATTTTGGCTTTTGAACCAGCATTAAGAAAATTACAGACGGAATGACAATCTCAATATTCCACCATTCTTTTTATGGTGGGTATAAAAAGAATCGTCAATACTTAAATACTCTCCAAAACTATTTGCAACATCTGCGACCTATTTGCGGTTGCCTTCCCCAAAGTTGCGTTATCTATCCAATTGTGCTATTATCTCTGATCTGTTCCCTTGGCTTGTTTTTAGTCGGTTTATGGGTGCATTGTAAATTCTTGTGTTGTTTGTGCATCAATGGGTTTGTGGTTCAATGGGTTGGGTGTTCTTGTTGTAGTCACAAATGTTTCACACTTGTATTGCATTTTTCGATGTTGCATCATAGAAAAGGGAAACAACGTGAAGCTTAAAGGATACTTTTGTAGCATTAAATTGGGGATATTTTAGTCAGAGAGCCTAAATTAAAATATTTTTAAAATGCTGAATTTTGTACAAGATATATAAGTAAATGTATAGCCAAAAAAGTTTGTCTTACTCTGCAAATAAAACAAAGATTTCTTTTAAGTATTTTGCGGTTAATACTTGTGCTTTTTTTTACAAAAATGAATTTCAAAGAATTAAAATTATAAATATGCATAAATTTGTATGTTTTCCAAATAAGTAAAGAGATTGCATTTGACTATAGTTTAAGGGACCAGAGTCATTTATAGAGTACGAACAAATACAAGTAAGAATTGTTAGTTTTAAATTTAACAATAAAAACTTCCAAAGTATTTGAGCAGTTGAAAAAGCACTAAAACTTTGAAATGTCTTTAAGTGGTTATTAAGTACTCAATGTTTTAGAATATTTTAAAGAAGTTAATTAAAACTAATGTTCTTTGCAGCTCGTTTTTGGTGTATTATTTAAAAGGTACTAAAGAATTAATAAAGCTTAAAGTTTAAATAAAATATTTAACTTTTACTTACTTTGAATTTTATCTTTTAACAGAATATATTATTGACCCTTTTATTATATTGATTATAAATTTGCATTTGCCCATAAAAGTTTTTATAATTAAACAGGCAACAACATTACAAAATGCAATATGTAAATTTTTTATTAATGAGTTTAATCAAAGTTAAGTGTAACGTAAAATTAGCCAGAATAATTAGCATATTTTTAAACATCTGCATTTTTTCTCAGATCAAGAAGAAAAAAGTGAACATAAATAGATTATTTATAAAAAATTAAAATTAAATTTATAAGATTTTTATTGTTTTGTATGATTTCAATACTAATAGTAGTAGTTATATAAGTACTTACATATACATACTTTTGTATATTCATATTATCTTATATTCTTAAACGAGCAATAGTTGTATATATATATATATATATATATATATATATATATATATATATATATATATATATATATATATATATATATATATATATATATATATATATATATATATATATATATATATATATATATATATATATATATAATGGCTATCTCGAAAACGGCTCTAACGAAATTTGGACAGTGGGTATCTTTTTTGATGTATAGGTCAAAGAAGAAGGGACTTTTGGAACTTTAACCTCTAAGAGGGTAAAAACGGGTAAAAAGGGGAAAAAATCGAAAACGCGATGTCTCCTAAAGTAGTAGGTATAGAAACAAAATTAAAATTACGTTTTAAACAGCTTTGAAAATAAGCGGACAGGTGTTTGGTACTTTTTTGAAACTATGTCCGATAGGGGGTAAAAAGGGGTGAAAATAGTTTTTTTGGCACCTTTTTCACCCACTCTTATATTTTAAATTAAAGAATATAGAAAGAAACTTGGTACTGCAATCAATAGATGTAAAAAAAACATGAAACACGTATTTGGTACTTTTTTGATTTTGGAGCCAAACTGGGTAAAAAAGGGATAAAATGATAACTTAACATCTCCAAATTAATATGAATAGGAACATTATACATTATGTTAAATGCGTTTAAAAAAAATGTACCGAATTCAATTGGCACCAAAAAAGTACCAAATATACATATGGAACTTTTAGAAATTAGGGAATAAAAAGGGGGAAAAATTAGTATTATTTTAAACAAATGAATGTTTGTCTGTATGTATGTTCATTATAGAATAGTAAACTGTGAATTTGATTGTGTTATGCTATTTAGCGAAGATGTTGCGGATAAGCCGGCGAAGGTTTTAAAGTTGATAAGACTAATTTCCGACAGATGGCGCCACTGAAAATTACTAAAAATTAATTAAATCGTAAACTGTACATTTGATCATGCTATGATCTTTAGCAAAGTTGTAGCGCATGAGCCGACGAAGGCTTTTTAGTTGGTATGAATAATTTCCGACAGGTGGCGCTACAGAAACTTACTCAAAGTCAATTTAATCGTAATCTGTACATTTAATCATGCTACAATCTTTAGCAAAGTTGTTGCACATGAGCCGACGAAGGTTTCTTAGTTGGTATGAAGAAATTTCGACAGGTGGCGCTACTGAAATTTACTCAAAGTCAATTTAATCGTATGCTGAACATTTAATCATGCTATAATCTTCAGCAAAGTTGTTACGGATAAGCCGAAGAAGGTTTATGAATTGGAATAAGCAAAGTCCGACAGGTGGCGCCACAGAAAACTACTCAAAATGAATTAAATCGTAAACTGTGCATTTGATCAGACTATAATCTTTAGCAAAGTTGTTGCGCATGAGTCGACAGAGGTTTCTGTTGATATGAATAATTTCCAAAATTATTCAAAATGAGTTAAACTGTAAACTATGCAAACTATGTGTTGGTCGGACAAAATAAATCAAATAATTCAAAATTAACTGAATATTTCTACAATGTCTTTCCTCTAAATTTATTTTAGCACTTTATAATATAAAATATATAAAAACTCTAAAATTTTCCTCAAAATGCTTATCATAAAGCTCCGAGCAAGGCTCGGTCTACCAGGTACTATATTATATGTATTAACCAAATACATACTCTATAACATGAGTGGGCACTAGGGTTACAGGAAAATTTTTTTCTTTGATTTCGAATGTTTTTCTACGGAATATTGTCTACGTCTAAAAGCTTAGATCTGAAAATTTGAGCCAAATCGGACAACGTTCTATGGGAGAGTTTAAATGAGCCCATTTGTATGGGGAAAAATGGGTTTTTTTATTGTTTTTGCTAAATTTAGACCAACAATAAATAATTTTTACAAGAAAAAATTAACGAATAATGAAGAGAACTAACACAGCTTTATTTCAAAATCCATGACGTAGTTTGAAAGTTATTGCAGTTTTCCCCCGAAAATTCATTTCCTTGAAAACGCGCCTAAGGATATGCACCATTGTTTTAATAAAGAAATTCCAAAGTTAGACATGATTTATCATTAAATGGCTTGTTACTAGTAAATAGTTTATTTTTGTTTAAATATAATCAAATTTATTTAGTTTATTTCATGTTGGAAAATGGTATACTTTTCTCAGGTCGGTTTCAAAAATCATTTTTAATTTTTATGAAAATTTTGTTCAACAAATATTACAAATTAAGAATTTGCTCTCCGGCGTGTTAAAACAGATAAATGGGAGAATAAAGCCCAAAAAAATTAGGTTGATATCTTGAACCGTTTCGCCGTACCTGCGATTTCACATTGAAAATTTCGCGAAAATGTAAATTTTTGGGCCAAATTCGGATAGATTTTACTTGTATTCAATTTTAACAAAAAAGATAATTAATATTATTGCTTCGTTTATGGAAAACCTATGCTAAAGGTTTTTTTTAATATTGGACGAGATTAACCCTTTCTTAACCGCGGTCAAATGTCAAAATTTGAATTTTCTGAAATTTCATAGCGAGATTACGGAATATTAAGTAATAATTAGCGAATTTTATTAAGAAAGCGTGAAATTAAGTGTTTTTTATTAAAAAAAGGTAAATACGAACATTGATTTGTTAGTTTTGCATTTATAATCTACAGATCAAAATCTTTTTGTAGAGAATGTAGATTAGCATTTTTCGAATACAAATGTCAAATCAAAGATCATAATTTTTGTTTTAATAAAAAACACTTAATATTACCAAAAGCAATTATTTTCATGTTTTTTTTTTATTAAAATTCGCTAATTATAACTTAATACTCCGTAAAGTCGCTATGAAATTTTTCAAAAAATTAAAATTTTGACACTTGACCGCGGTGAAGAAGAGGTTAGTCTCGTCCAATAATAAAAAACGCTTTAGCATAGGTTTTCCATAAACAAAGCAATAATATTAATTATCTATTTTGTAAAAATTGAATACAAGTAAAATTTACCGAGCATTTACTCGAATTTAGCCCAAAAATTTACATTTTCGCGAAATTCTTCAATGTGAAATCGTAGGTACGGCAAAACGGTTCAAGATGTGGACCTATTCTTTTTTGGGTTTTATTCTCCTATTTGTTTATTTTAACACACTGGAGAGCAAATTCTAAATTTGTAATAGTTGTTAAACAAAATTTTTAAAAAATTAGAAAATGATTTTTGAAACCGACCTGAGAAAAAATTTACCATTTTCCAACATGAAAAAAACTAAATAAATTTGATTATATTTAAACAAAACTGAACTATTTACTAGTAACAAGCCATTTAGTGATAAATCATCTCTTACTTTGGAATTTCTTTATTTACAACATACAATTTTTGATGCATATCCTTAGGCGCGTTTTCAAGGACATGAATTTTCGGGGAAAAACTGCAATAACTTTTAAACTGCCTCATGGATTTTCGTCTTTCATGATTTGAAATACAGATGTGTTAGTTCTTTTTAATATTCTTTTAATTTTTATTGTAAAAATTTTTTATTTTTGGTCGAAATTTCGCAAAAACCAAAATATAACCGATTTTCCCATACAAATGGGCTCTTAAACTTTGGACACGATGCGCGTTTATCCTAACCACATATTATTTAAACGCAACGAAATGTATTTAGCAGCTTGTTTAGGATAAACTATACCCGGCTATGAGACTAAACTTTGTGCAAAGTAAATACTAGGGAAACCACTTAGATACTTTTAAATGTTGAACTTTAAAGCTACTGCAACCGAATTTAGTCCAAATATTTTGCCAACAGTACCAACTAGCGTAACAATTTTTTTCTAATTTGGTCCACATTTTGAATTAGCTGCAATCTCGTAGATATATGAGATATGTTTCCAAATTTAACACAACTTGATGGTGGGTACATACTATTCGGCACATCCAAATTTAACACTCTTACTTGTTTTTATTTAAAGTGCTTTAAGGTTTGAATGGGAGCTATGGTTACCTATGAACCGATTTCCATGAAATTGTGTACTGTCTAATGCTAATGATAAACCTCTACATATGTACTAAAAGTTTTCATAATATCTGCTATATAATGTAATTTATGAGCAAAAAATGGATTTCCCTTAGCGAGGCTATACGGGAGCTATGGTCAAATATCAACGGGTTTCACCTAACTGCAATGTCAAAATATGAGGAATAGTTTTGCCAAATTTCAATGATCTAGCTCTTATGGTTCAGGCCCTATCGTGGCGACATCAGACAGACAGAATAACATCACTCAAGTGCCTTAAAATTCCGTAAGGATTCAGAATAAATATATTAATTTTAAACTAATAATAAATAAGTTACCAACGGAATGACACTTATAAAAAGGATATTTTCTCAGAGAATATGATACATTGGGTAAT
Source organism: Stomorhina lunata (assembly GCA_933228675.1). Lineage (NCBI taxonomy): Eukaryota > Metazoa > Arthropoda > Insecta > Diptera > Rhiniidae > Stomorhina > Stomorhina lunata. The sequence continues at coordinate 50,773,105 of OW121743.1, read as the reverse complement.
TCGGGAGGAACTGAACAAAAATTGCCTAGCCTTGCATAAACTGCCTTTAAGCTAATTCAAATAACGACATTTATTTACCTCAAATTTTCTGAATTCTCTTTCCACTTATTATTTTCCAAGGTAACAATAATGGCAAACATAAACTTTTAGTTACCTCCAACTTTTCATTAATGGACATTTGTAAATACTCTTTGCAAATGTCACACATAATCGACTGAAAACTGAAAAAAAGAAATAAATATGCACTTCATTTGCTCTGGAACACTTTCATGACCATGTTTGTACTTTGCATCAAATTAAGTTGATTTCTTGGAAATCAACAAAAATGTAAAGAAAACTTTTAATTTTCCTTTAGCAGTTATTGTAGATTTTTTCGTTTTTTTTTTGTTTTATCGTAGCTGTAATGCAATAAAAAGTGAGAAGTAAAGGAAATTGGCAAACATGATTACCAGACTATAATAACAATGAGAGCACAAGGCCATGACAATGCGGAGCTGGAGGGAAATTCTTCAGCATGAAATCTTTTAAGCCTGGCTAATTGCAAAAAACTTAAGGAAATTATGCATAAATATTTACAGAGTAGGAAGAAACGTAAAAATGTTAACGAAGAAATTTGGCGCAAAAGTAAAAGACACCTTCATTTACTTTTAAGCCAAATTTCAAGAATTGGAAGAAATTTGGAAATATTTAAATAAAGAGCAAAGTTTGTAAATTGAAAAAAAGTTTTTGAAAAAATTTTCAATTTATTAAATAAAACTTTAAATAAGGTAAGTGAGGAAATAACTAAGAGTAAGTAAATAGTTTTTGTTGTACATAATTCAAGAGAATAACTTTTGAAAAATTTAATAAAAAGACTAGTTACATACAAGCTTAAGAATTAGAAAAATCTTAAAAAAAAACTTAATTATATTTTCGAAACTTTTTTACAACATTACTTTATATTCGGTGGTGTTTGGCGAACTTTATTTTTGCCATATAAGTCGAGACGCACAGTGGTGTGAAACAAAAAAAAAAAAAAAAAACAAGTAAGAGTGTTATATTCGGCTGTGCCGAATCTTATATACCCACCATCAAGTTGTGTTAAATTCAGAAACAGGGTGCAGCTAATTCAAAATCTGGACCAAAACAAAAAATCGCTAAGTTAATTGGTATTGTTGGTAAAACCTTTGGACTAAATTCGGTTGCCGTAGCTTTATAGTTCAACATTTAAAAATATTTTAGTGGTTTCCCCAGTATTTACTTTGATCAAAATTCGGTCTCATAACCGGGTATAGTTTTACATTAATTAGTTGTTAAATACTATTCATTGTGCTTAATATGTAGTTAGGCTAAACACGTTAATTGTAATACAGCAGGACCATATATTTCGTGAAAAAGTGAAGAATGCCATTAAAAGCCTCAAGCGTAACAAGGCCCCGGGCAATGACAATATATCAGCGGAGATGCTTTTATGTGACGTTGAAGGATCGGCGAGACTGTGGCACCCATTTGTGCGTAAAATATGGGAAGAAGAAGCTCTACCAACCTCCTGGAATGAAGGTATACTAGTCAAAATACCAAAAAAGGGTGACTCCAATGACTGCAATAACTACAGGGGAATAACACTTCTTCCAATACCGAGCAAAATACTAAGTCGAGTAATTTTGAATAGAATGTCTGACGCAGTTTCTGAAACACTCCGCGAAAATCAGTTTGGGTTCCGAGAGAATAGATCTTGTGTTGATCTAATCAACACAGTAAGAATAGTATTGGAGCAATGTAATGAATTCCGCACCCCCATTTATCTAGCGTTTATCGACTTTATGAAGGCCTTCGACAGTGTCAACAGGTGCTATCTATGGAGAATTTTAGAAAACCGTAACATGCCAATGAAAATTCTGAACTTAATTCGGGCAATGTACGTGGACTTTAAATGCCGGGTTCTACATAAAGGTAAATTGTCTAATCCGTTCGAAGTTACTACTACTTTTTATCCTTGTCATCGACAATATAATGCGCACGGCACTGAATGGTAGACGTGGTATCCAATGGACACCATTTAAGCAACTCGAGGACTTGGGATACGCCGATGAAGTATGTCTTCTAAGCCAAAGACCAGCTCACCTTCAAGAAAACACTAGCGCTATTACTGTTGAATCTCGGGCAGCTGGGCTGGAAATCAATATCTCCAAGACAAAGATTATGCCTGGAGGCTATGGCGCAAACCCGTCGCCACACATCAATGTGGATAACGAGGGTATTGGTTGTGTAGGTACCTTTAATTATCTTGGTAGTTTGGTATCTACAAAAGGTGGCGCCGATGAGGATATTGAATCGCGTATTAATAAGGCAAAATCTGCATTCGGCATTCTCCGAACTATATGGAAATCTCGGCAAATGTCAACAACAACTAAGTTACGAATATATAACTCGAATGTCAAGTCCATCTTGTATTACGGCTGCGAAACTTGGAAACGCACAAATGCCATCGATAAGCGCCTGCAAACCTTTGCAAACAAATGCTTGCGGCAAATCCTTAATATATGGTGGCCAAATCGAATAAGAAATGAAGATCTACTAAACGCTACAAACCAAATCCCTTCTTTTATAGAGGTATGCCAACGGAAATGGCGATGGATAGGCCACACACTTCGAAGGCCAAATACCAACATTGCTCGACAAGCGCTTCGTTGGAATCCACAAGGAAGCGGCCGTCGTGTTGGTGCACCTGCTAGAACGTGGAGAAGGTCAATTGATGCGGAGTTACAAGCAGCAAACTATTCATGGAATGATGTATGCCTAACATCTCGCAATAGAGTTCGATATAAAAGGATGGTTGAGGCCCTATGCTCCACTGGGAGTCAAGGATAACAGAAGAAGAAGAATATATTTCGTTAGGAGCTCCTAATGCATTCATTACATATAAAGTCTGGGCTGAACATTGATTGATGCCTATTTAATTTCATAGATGCAATCTTAATAAAGGGTGGGCCGATGTTGAATGTGAACCACACATAAACGCTAAGTTTTTTCAGAATTTTATTTGACATTTCTCTATTTCAGACTTACTCAATTTGAACCATGGAGAGATACACAATCCAACAACGTGTTAAAGTTATCCAGACTTATTATGAAAATGGGAGTTGAAATCAAAATGCATACCGTGCACTTCGTGATTATTTTGGTCAATTTGATCGTCCAAATGTGCGTACAATCGCAAAAATCGTGGAAAAATTCGAGCAAACCGGGTCTGTAGAAGATGTAAGAACACCAGTGCATTCTCGTACAGCTCGTACTGCAGAAAATATTGCGATAGTGTGGCTGAAGAGCCGTCTGCCTCAACTCGTCGCCGTGCCCAACAATTGCACCTCTCACGCTCGTCGTTGATGAACATTATGCATAAAGACTTGAATTTACACGCTTACAAGGTGCAATTGGCTCAAGAACTAAAGCATCTTGACCATTCGAAACGTCGTGAATGGGCAGAATGGTGGCAAAAAATGGCAACAGTGGATGATCAATTTTCGAAGAAAATCATCTTCAGTGATGAGGCATATTTTCACCTCAATGGATTCGTCAATAAACAGAATTGCCGCTTTTGGGTGAATGAGAACCCAAGAGTAATTGTCGAAAAACCAATGCACCCACAAAGAGTGACTCTTTGGTGCGGTTTATGGGCTGGCGGCATCATCGGACCTAATTTTTTTCCAAAATGAGGCCGGTCATGCAGTTACTGTGAATGGTGTTCGTTATCGTGAGATGATAACGAACTTTTTATGGGCCGAATTGAAAAAAATTTAGTGGCCATAGCTATCATAGTTTCAAATTTTGTAGCTTTTAACTCTCCTTTGCTAAAGTTTTTGGTTTACGTTTAAGTGAGTGTTTTTTATATGAAAGCTAAAGTCAAATATGGACTGATTCCTACAAAATGTGATAAACTGATCAAAAATTGCATAAAACTTCCCTATTTTAAATTTAATCGTCATAGCTATTACAATTGTATTCAATTTATCAGCATTAATGTGTTTCCCGTGGCGGGGTTATATGGGAGCTCCAACTGAATTTAAACCGATTTTGTCCGTTTTTAACACACATCTTTTTCAAGATATCCAAAATACTTTTGTAAAATTTTGTCCCTCTAGCTCTTTTCGTTTAGGCGCTATCGTGCTTTTATCTGACGGACAGACGAACATAAACAACCTTTTCTCTATGTATTTTTGTGTTTCCATAAGTTTTTTATATGGGAGCTTTGGTCAAATGGTGACCGATTGTGACAAAATTTTGCACACCGGCTGGCATTGACATAAGACTTTATTGTGCTTAATTTAGTCTTACTAGCTTTTGTAGTTAAGGAGCTATCACGATTTTATCTGGCGGACATAAATCCCCTTTTCTTTTTGAATTTTTGTGTTTTCGTAAGTTTTTTATATGGGAGCTATGGTCAAATGGTGACCGATTGTGACAAAATTTTTTAGGTGTCTTTTAGGTGAAATTTAGGTTGTTTTCGTAAGTTTTTTGTGTGGGAGCTATGGCTGCCTAGGGCCAATGTAAAACTTCTAAATACCAAATTTTATCATCATAGCTGTTATAATTTGTCAGTTATTAACAAATAAGCGATTAGCCTAGACGAGGTTATACGGGAGCTATGGTCAAATGTGAACCGATTTTGCCCAATTGCAATACCAAAATTTCCTCAGAGATGAAAAATATTTTTACTAAGTTTCAGTTTCGTTTAGGCGTTATCGTGATTTCAACAGACAGACGGACAGACAGACGGACATCGCTCAATCATCTTAGAATTTCATAAGGATTCAGAATATATATCGTTTTCGATTTTTATACCAATATTAAGGAATTTACAAACGGAATGACAATCTCAATATAAAGAGTGCTCTAAATAAAATTTGTAGTTGGATTTTCTTAAATAAAAATCAAACCTTTTAATATAAAAACTCTACAAAATACGCAAATATAATGACATATTATACAAAATCATTTAGCATTAAAATGTTTATGTAGTACTCGGGTTTTGCAAAATTATCGACTTTTTTCGGAAACCCTCCCATTAAAGATTTTACAGTTGCTTCTGATACCTTTTTGGAGCATGTGTTCCACCTGCGCTTAAAATCGGACATGTTCTTGGAAATCTTTCCTGTGTTCTTCAATTCCTTTTTTACCAGAGCCCAATACCTTTCCACAGGCCGAAGTTCTGGACAGTTAGATGGATTTGCCTCTCGTGGTACAAAAATGACATTATTCTTTGAGTACCACTCAAGTCTCTTTTTTCCACAATGATGCCAAATCGGGCCAAAAAAATGTAGTCACTCTGTGCTCTCTTAAAAAGGGTAACAACCGTTTTTGTAGGCACTCCTTTATATAAATTTCTGTGTTTATTGTGCCAGATGCCACAAATACTTTACTTCTTTTGCCACAACTGCAAATAGCTTGCCACACGAGAAACTTCTTAGGGAATTTTGTTTGTTTTTTTGTGCGAAACTCTTGCCGAACATTGCCCCGTTTATCAGCAACATAAAAATCTTGACCAGGAAGTTGAGAAAAGTCTGCCAGCACGTATGTTTCATCATCCATCACACAACAGGTGTATTTTTTTATTAAATCAGACTTCAATTTTTTCGCTCGTTTTTTTGCCTAAGTTCTTTATAGCATTGCGATCTGGAACCTTTTGGACTTTGTATGTCTTCAGTCCAGCATAAGCTTTGACTCTATGTGCAAAATTCGTAGAACATTTCACCGTACGAGCTGCTTTTCTTAAAGAAGTGTTAGGCGCTCTTCGAAAGAGTCGCTCGACTTCTTTTGCCTTACCAATATCTGTAGGACCTTTTTTCCTCCCTGATCCAGGTTTTCTTTCAATGCTCAGGTTTTCCTTATACCGTCTGATGGCATTTGAAACCGTTCGAGGGTCAACTTTCAAATTTTTAGCTATTTTTTTAAAAGTCCATGACGGATTTTTTTGAAAAGTTTTAATTATATTTTCACGAACTTTTTTTTCGCAGTACATTTTGATTGAAATAACTATTGAAAATTAATAATTTCTAAAATAATAGTATCTGACATATCTATAGAAACTAACTTGATCAAAAAATAAATTATTTCTTGCACTATGGATAAATTTTGTCTAAAATAGTAAATGCATATTTTTTTTAGAACACTCTTTATCCCCCATTCTTTTTGATGGTGGGTATAAAAAATCACGGTAAGTATGCAACAAAATTTGCTACTTGCTGACATACTCTGATAGGGGTATCGTATAGGAATTTGGAGATAGGTCAAGTATACTTATTTAATATATAATGTGAACCAAATATTAATTATACGTAGTGTAAGCCTAAAACGTGATAATAATACATACAATAATATTTATACCCTTCACCATCATAGGTGCAAAGGGTATTATAAGTTTGTGCTGATGTATGTAACGCATGGAAATATTTGTCTTAGGCCCACCTTTTAGTATATCAATAAGCTTAGAATCACTTTCTAAGTCGATTTAGCGATGTCCATCCGTCTGACCGTCCGTCTGGCTGGACCCCCATGTAAACTTTGTAATCAAACTACAGGCCGCAATTCTAAATATAATTTGATGAAATTTGGCACAGATCAGTTTTTTGGTAATGGAACCATGGCTATTGAAATTCGTCAAAATTGGTCTATTAGTTATGGTACCTCCCATAGGTCCCACTTCCCGGAATTGGTATATTGACCACAAGTATCAATATTTTTTCATGAAATTTAAACCAAACACTGCTTATGTAAATTTAAATCGCTGTACCAAATTTCGTTAAAATCGGTCCACATTTGACCATAGCTCCCATACAAACTTTTCTTTAAAAGCGCACTAAATGAGACAAAAATCACTAAAACGCTCGTAAATCTAAAGATATTGAGAATTTTGAGTTTATTTTTTTGCATACATAAGTTTTGTAACAACTGTAATTAATTTTCAATTTTCGAGATAATCGGTCCACATTTGACCCTAGCTCTCATATAAGTCCAAATGAGGGAAACAGCTTAAATATATAAGTTTTTGTTGTATGATTGCAAAATTTAGCAAATATTTGTCTTTATACAGGAAAAATAAAACCTTTGAACTTAGTGGTCGGGCTTGACCGACTATAGCACTTTCTTGCTTGCTTCGTATATTGTATATGAGTTTGGAGATAGGTTGGCTGCGTATACTTAATATATAATGTTAACCAAATATCAAGTATACGCAATGTAAGCCTAAAATGTGACAAATTCCCCAATACGATACTTACTAACTACAAATTAATTTTTAAACTATTATTTGATGTATAATGACCAAACGAATGAAGCAGAAGCTGTTCTTTTTGGGGCTACTTTCCTAAACATTTATTAGAATTGAGTTCTAAAATCATGTGTTGTACTATATAAGGTCAAGGATATGTCGACATTATTGGAAAACAATAGCGACTAAAAATTTAATTTTTCATTCTCTTACACATTTTCATTTTACATAAGTATTGTTCTTTGTATCTATTCAGACGAATATATTTGAATGTACTTTTTAGCCTCCTTGTGTTTTTTTATCATTATTTTTTGTTTTGCAAACAAATGATTTACTTTTGATTAATTTTTCCTTCACTGTCCTTGGAATGTAATTCTTTTGGTGGATGTGCCAAATGTCCTGAAGTAATGGCAATGAATTTTGTGTATATGTTTGTGCTTAAAAAACTAAGTGTTTAAAAATAACTAAAAATGTAGCAAGAAATGCGTTAAAGGGGTTCTCCCGTGATGATTAGAAAATTAGTTATAAAGTTTTATACTCTGCATCAATGTTGATATAGTTTGCGATGTCAGTTTATGTCTGTCTTTAAACTTTCGCTTCATGTTTCATTACAACTTATTCTATATAACAATAGATTATTTTTTCTCTTCTAGAATTTTCTGTAGTGTACCTTGAACTCAAGTTTGTTTTATAAGAATGTGGAGACCTTTGTCATCATAAGAATTGTCTATTCTTCACAGGCTGAAAATGCTTTTCTTTCATATTTCATTAGAAGTTTAAAAATATCCCAGTAAAACTTTTCATTACCAAATAATGAGTTAAACAGTTAAACTATTGAACACGAACTACTTACTCATTCGCTATTTAAGTCATTACATTAACATGGGGATGTCATTGGAGGGAAGTGCTTACTAATTGCAGAAAAGTAATGACTTGGGTAAGCAATTTGAAAGCAACAACAACAACAGCAACAACTCTTTTGTTGTTGTTTTATTAAAAACATATATTTTTAAACGAAATACAAAATTTTTTTTATGATCCCATGGGGGCTCGAACCCAGACCCTCCGACTCCTAGGCAGAGACTCTTCCACTGAGCTACTTTATATGTTGAAAACTTAGCAGCTTATAAACAATTTTTATTTTTAGATCCAAAATCATGTGAAAATAACTTTGTTTTTCCCTGCTTTTTTTGCTTTGTTGTAATTTTTGGAAAAATATTTTTATACGATTTTTTGTAATTATTTTAAAACTTTTTTAAAATTATTTTAAAACTTAAACAATTTAAATCTTCTTTTTTGTATAAGTTTTTACATAAGATTGACTCTTACTTACTTAAATGTTACAACCTGTTAAGGTCAAAGTCCGAGCATATTTTAGAATTCCATGAATTTCGATCTTGTGCGAATATTCTCCAATTTTATAGGCCAAGCTTTGAAAAATGTTCCTCTACTTGGTCTTTCTATCAAAGTTTCGGACATCCTCCTCTAATATTAGGTAGTGGGACATTTCAATTCTAATTTTATCCTCTTCATTGTATTTTTTTTTTTCAAGAGAGGGTTACTAGCCCGTAATCCTAACCCATTTTTACCGATCTTATGGGACAACTCTAGTTCCGAGAGTTGTCCCGGTGATACCATGAGGAGGTGTGTGTCCACAGTTGAGATGAAGGATGACCCAGATAAGTTGGGCTTACCAAGTTAAGACCAATTTGGTATTCAACATCCCCTACATAATCAAAATTGACTCATGATTGTATTTTTTCATTAACGTGAGTTAGTTTTACAATTTTTTTTTACAGAAGATGATATTTAAGTTCTTAAAATTCAAGAATCATTTAAAATGACACTTTTAATAAAAAAAAAAACTAAAAAAAATTGTTGCCCTTGGTGGGATTTGAACCGGGGCCATTCAGTTTAAATTACCATCTTAATTACAAATAAGTACTTCTGTAATAACTTATTATTTATTCGGATGGTATGTTGTAGTCGTTACAAGGTAACCAGTTATCAGAGTACTTGCCATTACCAAAGTTTTGCTGGGTACATATAATAAAATTTTTATTAACTTATGATTATAAAAATTATCTGCAGTGATAAAAATGTTTTTTTTACTATTGCTGGATCACGAGAAGTAAATATATGATGGATTTTTTTTAAGTTTTTCCATAAGTCATAGTCTAGTCATAAGTAGTTTAGTTGTTAAAATGTTTCAAAATAAAACTAAACGAAATTTACCTTAATAATGATAAAGTTATATTCAGTGAGAATAAAAAACCGCACGTGGACAAACTTTCTAGACTTTGATGTCAACCTGACATCACTGACATAATCACACACTCATGATTTATCATTTCTCCCATAAGAATAAGTTTCAAAAGTTTCTACTAAGAATTATTTAGTTGTTGAATTGGTTGAAGTTATCTGTTTTATATACATTCTTTCAAAAAGCGCCTCTGGCCTTCATATACATTTTCAGTGCTACAAAAAAGTTTGTATTAACTCAATTTTCACCAAAACCAAAGCGAATGGATATTAATCAACCGTGATACTGGTAAAAAGTATTAATTAAAAGGAAACTTAATAAAAAGTGCTAAGAGGGGGCAGAAAATAATATAGTTGAGCGTACAAGCCACTACTTTTTAAGTAGAAAAGTCACTAATTTGTCATTTATAAAAAAAAAAATTGAATTGTACAAGTATAAATACGAAAAAATATTTCAAGAAGGAATGAATATGTTTGTTCCCGTACTCTAAAGAAACTACCCAAACTTACTCAAACTTGTTCCCGTACAAAATTTTCAATACAAATTGTTGTTTTTTGTTTAAGTACCTGGTAGACTGAGCCTTGCTCGGAGCTTTATGATAAGCATTTTGAGGAAAATTTTAAAGTTTTTATATATTTTATATTATAAAGTGCTAAAACAAATTTAGAGGAAAGACATTGTAGAAATATTCAGTTAATTTTGAATTATTTGATTTATTTTGTCCGACCAACGCATAGTTTGCATAGTTTACAGTTTAACTCATTTTGAATAATTTTGGAAATTATTCATATCAACAGAAACCTCTGTCGACTCATGCGCAACAACTTTGCTAAAGATTATAGTCTGATCAAATGCACAGTTTACGATTTAATTCATTTTGAGTAGTTTTCTGTGGCGCCACCTGTCGGACTTTGCTTATTCCAATTCATAAACCTTCTTCGGCTTATCCGTAACAACTTTGCTGAAGATTATAGCATGATTAAATGTACAGCATACGATTAAATTGACTTTGAGTAAATTTCAGTAGCGCCACCTGTCGAAATTTCTTCATACCAACTAAGAAACCTTCGTCGGCTCATGTGCAACAACTTTGCTAAAGATTGTAACATGATTAAATGTACAGATTACGATTAAATTGACTTTGAGTAAGTTTCTGTAGCGCCACCTGTCCGAAATTATTCATACCAACTAAAAAGCCTTCGTCGGCTCATGCGCTACAACTTTGCTAATGATCATAGCATGATCAAATGTACAGTTTACGATTTAATTAATTTTTAGTAATTTTCAGTGGCGCCATCTGTCGGAAATTAGTCTTATCAACTTTAAAACCTTCGCCGGCTTATCCGCAACATCTTCGCTAAAGAGCATAACACAATCAAATTCACAGTTTACTATTCTATAAAGAACATACATACAGACAAACATTCATTTGTTTAAAATAATACTAATTTTTCCCCCTTTTTATTCCCTAATTTCTAAAAGTTCCATATGTATATTTGGTACTTTTTTGGTGCCAATTGAATTCGGTACATTTTTTTAAAACGCATTTAACATAATGTATAATGTTCCTATTCATATTACTTTGGAGATGTTAAGTTATCATTTTATCCCTTTTTTACCCATTATGGCTCCAAAATCAAAAAAGTACCAAATACTTGTTTCATGTTTTTTTTACATCTATTGATTGCAGTACCAAGTTTCTTTCTACATTCTTTAGTTTAAAATATAAGAGTGGGTTAAAAAGGTGCCAAAAAAACTATTTTCACCCTTTTTTAAACCCTATCGGACATAGTTTCAAAAAAGTACCAAACACCTGTCCGCTTATTTTCAAAGCTGTTTAAAACGTAATTTTAATTTTGTTTCTATACCTATTACTTTAGGAGACATAGCGTTTTCGATTTTTCCCCTTTTTACCCGTTTTTACCCTCTTAGAGGTAAAAGTTCCAAAAGTCCCTTCTTCTTCGACCTATACATCAAAAGAGATACCCACTGTCCAAATTTTATCGTTAGAGCCGTTTTCGAGATAGCCATTCTATATATATATATATATATATATATATATATATATATATATATATATATATATATATATATATATATACAATTATTGCTCGTTTAAGAATATAAGATCTCTGACAACTTCGGACTGTTTTGATTAGTTTCATTAGAGTACGGGAACAAACATAATAAGACTGAGTAAATTTAGAATAAAATTGTAATATTTTTTTTGTCATCAAAAAGAATGGGGGGTATATTGAGATTGACATTCCGTTTGTAATTTCTTTAATATTAGCTCAAAAACCAAAATTGAAGTATATTCACGATAATGCCTAAACGAAAGGAACTAGCTCACTGAAACTTAGTAAAAACATTCTTAATCTACGGGAAAATTTTGGTATTGGAATTGGGCAAAATCGGTTAACATTTGACCATAGCTCCCGTATAACTTCGCCTACGCTAATCGCTTATTTGCTAATAAATAACAAACTATAATAGCTATGATGATAAAATTTGGTGTATAGAACTTTTGCGTTAGCCCTAGGCAGCATATAAGATTTCATCAAAATCGGTTCACATTTAGTCATAGCTCCCAAAAAACTTACGAAAACAGCCAAAATTTCACCTAAAATACACTTAAATGTCAATAAATCTAAAACTATAATAGATATAACCACTAAATTTTGCACGAGGGGGTCTTATGCCAATGCCAACTAGTATACAAAATTTTGTCACAATCGGTCACCGTTTGACCATAGCTCCCAATTAAAAACTTACTGAAACACAAAAATAAAAAAAGAAAAGGTGGTTTATGTCCGTCTATCCGTCAGATACAAGCGCGATGGCTCCTTAACTACAAAAGCTAAGGAGACAAAATTTTAAAAAAGTATTTTTGATGTGTAACAAAAATTGTGTACTGAAAATGGGCGAAATCGGTTCATATTTAGTTAGAGCTCCCATATAACACATGGATAACACAATTATAATAGATATGACGACTAAATTTAGAATACGGAAGTCGTATGCAACAATTGATCAGTAAATCAAATATTATAGGAATCGGTCCATTTAGACTATAGCTTTCATATAAAAAACACTCCGGAAACCAAAAAGTAGTTAGCAAGAACCAGTTAAAAGCTATTAAATTAGAAACTATAACAGCTATTGCTAATTACTATTACTTAATTTTGCAAAAATAAGCTTTTTATAAATACCAGCCATTGTATGAAATTTTGTTACAATCGGTTAACATTTGGCTATTATTCTTATATATATTACATCCCCCATTTTGTCCAAGGTAAATACTTTGTAAACCACTAAAATACTTTTAAATGTTGAACTATAGTAACTATACCACTTCAACCGAATTTAGTCGAAATATATTACCAACAATACCAGATTTGGTCAACATTTTGAATTAGCTGCACTCTCGTACAACTTTATGGTGGGTATACAAGATTCGGCACAGCCGAATATAACACTCTTACTTATTATATCAACAATCAAAAAGATTACGAGGTACAAACGCCATATTACGATTGCATCAATGTCCAGACTTTATATACGGTAGATGCATTAGGAAATCTTAACATCATATTAAACCTGTCGTGTTACTATCAACATGTTTACCATAACTAAATATTAAGCTAAACTTAAAGTATTTAACAACTTATTGATGTTGTTCAAAGTAAATACTAGGAAAATCACTTACATACTTCTAAATGTTAAACTATAAAGCTACTGCAACCAAATTTAGACCAAATATTTTACCAACAATACCAAGTAGCGTGATAACTTTTTTCTAATTTGGTCCACTTTTTGAATTAGCTGCACACTCGTAGATATATGAGATATGTTTCTAAATTTAACACAATTTGATGGTGGTTATATAAGTTTCGGCACAGCCGAATATATCGTTTTTTCTTGTTTAGTTCTAAGGTTTTAATGGAATGTTTCCGCCGACTAAACAACCTCATTCTTTACCCCTCCAGAACAGTCGTGCAACCTCAAGAGAAGTATTTTTCTTTCCTCTTCCTAAATTCTTAATTCCTCGACAACATATTCTGATGCTTTTATTGATATTGAAGATTGCCATATTCCCTTTAATTCTTTTCTTTCTATCTTATTAACATGATTCGATGTGTGATTTAAAATTAACCTTGCATCGATTGTGACTTAACATTTGCTTTTGCTGTTATCTCACGCATTGCTACTCTTTTTTAAAAAAATAACACTCTGGCCTATACGTACGGCCTATATAATCTTAGGCTCTTATTTATTGGGGACCTGTGAGATACGGTAGTTCTCTGGGTCATCCGTTGATATTTTTTGATGATAATCTATAATATTAATACGCAAGCACCCATTTATTATCCCCTTTTACGCTTTAATTATACACTCATTTCTGGAAAATTTTATACCATTTGAAAGGTATTTTTCCGTAGATCAGACGAATCTATATTTTATTAAAATCGGTTCAGTTTTAAAAAATCGGTTTGGTATTTAAAAATCTTACTAACACAATAAAGAAAACTCACATGCATATGAAATTCACTTAAGAATCAAACAAAAGAAATTGTATGCAAACATGTTTTCTTTTGTTTTTATTATTTTTGGTGAGTGATGAGAATTAAAGAGTATATTTATGGGGAGACAGTGGTAGACAAAGACAAAAATAAAGAGTATTTTATTACAATTAAATAAATGTTTTTGTTTTGTAAAATAATAGCAACAAAAATTATTGGTATTGTTTTTATTATTTGTGGTGAGGAAGTGAAAGACAAAATTAAAATTTTGGAAGATTTGACAAAAAAAGTGCTTAATATGTAAACCTTTCAAATTTGAATTATTTGAAGTTAAATTTTTATAGAATTTTGTTTTTGGGTTGGTTTATTGGGATAAAATCTTCGAGTGATTGAGGGTTTATCCCTTAAAAAATTAAATTATATTGCAGGGAAGGGCACGCATGAGGTCATTTAGAGCTATTTTACAATGCCAATTTTTTTAAGAGTCACAGTAGTAAAGAGTTGGATAAGAACATTGTGACCGATTAAAAAAACTGTCTTTTGAAGAAAAGTTTATAATAATTACAGATTATTATCAAGAAAAGGAATTAAATGATTGGTCTGAATCAAATGTAAATTCAAAACTAATTAATGTTTAGAAAATGCTATAATATCGGGAAGGAATATTAAAAGGCAAATCTTGCACTGCGACTGGAATGGTTTTAAACTGTAAGCTTCTACAGATTCCAAGTACTTCGTGGTTATCGCGGTTAATTATGCAGTAAAATGATAATAAATTTGAAATATTAGGATCTTTGTTAAAAAGTTCAATAAGATCTTGATTTCTCCATCATTTTTGTCAGTCCGTTAGTAACGCTTACAAGTTTATCTGTTCATCACTTCACAGAGCGCTGTTTTGACATCGATAACGCAAGTTTTTTCGATTAGAGCTACTAAGTCTAACACTTTTTCCTTCCCATTCACTTCTGAAGATGCAAAAACGGTTTATTATGGAATATCTTGAATCAATAAATTCTTCGACAGCTACACAATTTTTAATTATAGTTTTGCCAATTTGGCCAATTCGACGCTCTGTTGCACGGAGTGACATAGAAATCAATGAGATCAATTTCTCCACATATCCGTTTAGCCCGAGCAATTTTAAAAACTTGCTACATCTGTAATTTTTGGCTTAAAGCTCTGATTGTATGAGTTTTTTTTTTTAAGAGAAGTAGCACTTAGGCAAATACCGCCTATACAATTGCATATAGAGTATATACGAATTGGGTAACCTTCTTTGGAAAGGGGATGGTAGAGAAGAGAAAGGTGATGAAAGGGAGAGATAAAGTAACACTGTAATTGCACATCATATCTATTTTTAGAACAGTGAAGTTGCGCCATTTGTTGTTATTTAGATGCATTTTTTGTTTTACAGCCAATTTTATTTATTTTTCGTAGACGGCGTATTATTGCTGTAGACTTACCTCCGACGGAAGATGCTGTGGAAATTAATAATTTTAATTCTGTTATCATTGACTCCCAGTGGAGCATAAGGCCTTAAATTTAATAGAAATTAATAATTACAGAAATTGTTGTTACCAAGACCGGGGATCGAACCCAGTCTCAATATGATATTACCAACTAACCAACTAAGCCACAGCACGGGAAATTTGTATTCACAATGATCTAGATGACGGTCGATTGTGTCGACCGCAGGATACGCTAGTTTAACAGCTATTATGTCTTGAACCCCAACATAAGTATAGAAATGCTTCAAGATTCGGTACAGATTTAAACTGCCCTTACAACGGAAATGACGGAGTCCAAAGTATCCAAATCCTCTTTTTAAAAAAAGTAATCTACAAAATAAAAATTAACTAATTACTCTCACATAAACTAAGTTATAACGTTTTGTTGCTGTTTAAAGTTATCTATCAAAAGGCCTTATAATTATCAAAATTACCATATGTGTCTATATAAGTACTTATATACGATCCCATAAAATTTCCTTTTTTTTAAAACATAATTCCTTGACATCATTAAAAACATAATTTTATGTCTATGTAAATGTTTACTTGGCAACAAAAGACCCATAAACAATAATAAAATTAATTTCAGAAAAGAAAAAATATCACAATATATGAAGCCATTGAAACTTTAGCTAAACTCAAGATACTTTCCTGTTGTAAAAAAAAGACATATAATAAATTTAAAAATTAATTCAAGATGAGAATTCCCTTTTTGCTTTTAGCTGCCGCCAGCAACAAACATTTTAACAATTTTTATTATTTGTAGAATATATTTGCAAGTAAACAATGATATATCAAAAACATACATATACCAAAGGCAACACTCTTACACTTTCTTAAAAATACAATTATATTTATATAAATAAGGAAAGTCAACAAAGCACAAACTCACACACTCAGATAAACACACACACAACTACACTCATATTCCTATAAAGACAAAGGACTCAAATGCAAATATAAAATTTTTAAATAAAAAAACGAAAGAAAATAAATAAAAAACTTTACACTCAAACACATACTCGTAAGTACAACTCAACAATCAGCCAAGTTGGATGGGAAAACAGAAAGAATTTTTCAACATCACCAGCAGCTACAACAACAACAACAGCAGCATCAGCAACAACATACAATGATGACAACAATAAGTTTCCAAGAAAGCTTAGACAGCAACCAAAAAGCAACCATGATGCTGATGACAATGATAATGGATACAAACTCCAAGAGGAAGTCGAATGGAAACTAAATTCACCCAAAGAAAACCATAAGATAAAGATACTCTCATGCATACACAGAAACCAGGAAATGAAACAGCAGCAGAAGCAACAAAAAAGACAAACAAATAAATAGAAACAACTGAGAAATAAAAACAAAAAGAAAAATAAAATACAATAACAACAATGACGAAGCGATAAAGATGAAGAGACTGGGATAATTCTTGTAGAATAGTAAAGCCAGTGATAGATAAATACAAGAGTAGGTTGAGTTAGTATGCAGTTTGGTAATCAGACTCACATAGGCTATGACGATCCTATCACGGAAGCTAATGAAAATTATATTACTGATCAAGGGAGGAACTATTCGGACCTTTTACGAAAAAGTAGATCAAGTCCAGAAAAGATTTTTCTGCGGAATCCACTTTATCCTTGCCATCTCTTTAGAGTCGAATGTTAATCATCATAACCATTAGTCGAATCGGACAGTGTCAGTGTCCTGTCATGGCAAACAAGTTGCCTAAAAAATAGGGCCACATACAGTGGCTCACAGTTTATTTTAAGCAGTGAATATTTATACCCTTCACCAACATAGGTGGAAAGGGTATTACAAGTTTGTGCTGATGTATGTAACGCGTAGAAATATTTGTCTAAGATCTATCTTTTAGTATACCAATAGAATCACTTTCTGAGTCGATTTAGCGATGTCCATCCGTCCGTCTGGCTGGCTGGCTGGACCCCCATGCAAATCTTGTAATCAAACTACAGGTCGTAATTCTAAAGATAATTTGATGCAATTTGGCACAGATCATTTTTTTGATAGTGAGACCAAGACTATTGAAATTCGTCAAAGTCGGTCCATTATTTGTGGTAACTCCCATAGGTCCCACTTCCCGGAATTGAAATATTGGCTACAAAATTCAATATTTTTTCATTTTTTCAAAACAAATACTGCTTATGTAAACTTAAATCACTGTACCAAATTTCGTTGAAATCGGTCCACATTTGACCATAGCTCCCATACAAACTGTTCTGTCAAAACCCACTAAATGAGACAAAAATCACTAAAACGCCAGTTAATCTGAAGATAATGCGAAATTTAAGTTTAGTTTTTGCATACATAATGTAACATAATGTAATTTACCAAATTTCGAGATAATCGGTCCACATTTGACCCTAGCCCTCATATAAGTCCAAATGAAGAAAAAAGCTTATATATATATTTTGAGAAAATAAAGGGTGGTTAAATTTCAAGGGCCGATGTTGATTTTGAATAAAACACAAACTATTTAGGAAATTATTGTAATTTTATTTTATTATGATGAATTGGTATTACTCAATTACGTATGGAACAAAATATCGGCCAAATGGGCGCCGCGACCACAGCAACACACCTCCATCCGATAGTCCAAGTTTACGATGACCCTGAGGCATAATGGAGGTTCTATGCCGTTAATGTGATGAATTATCTCATCCTTTAGCTCTTGAATTGTTGCTGGAATATTGACGTACACCTTTTCTTTCAAATAACCCCAAAGAAAAAAGTCCAACGGTGTCAAATCACATGATCTTGGCGGCGAATTGACATCGCCATTACGTGAGATAACACGGCCATTGAATTTGTTGCGCAAAAAAAACCATTGTTTCGTTAGCTGTGTGGCAAGTGGCACCGTCCTGCTGAAACCACATATCGTCCACATCCATATCTTCCAATTTGGGCCATAAAAAGTTCGTTATCGTCTCACGATAGCGAACACCATTCACAGTAACTGCCTGACCGGCCTCAGCTACACTATCGCGAACAGCAGCAATATTTTCTGCAGTATGAGCTGTACGAGCATGCACTGGTGTTCTTACATCTTCTACAGACCCGGTTTGCTCGAATTTTTCCACGATTTTTGCGATTGTACGCACATTTGGACGATCAAATTGACCAAAAAATCACGAAGTGCACGATATGCATTTTGATTTGAACGCCCATTTTCATAATAAGTCTGGATAACTTTAACACGTTGTTGGATTGTGTATCTCTCCATGGTTCAAATTGAGTAAGTCTGAAATAGAGAAATGTCAAATAAAATTTGGAAAAAAACTTGGCGTTTAGGTGTGGTTCACATTCAACATCGGCCTTTACAATTTAACCACCCTTTATTATGGCAAAATTTTGCAAAAAATTGTCTTTATATAGGAAAAGAACACCTTTAACCTTATTGGTGAAGGGTATCGTATGGTCGGGCTTGACCAACTATAGCTCTTTCTTACTTGTTGTGTTTACGTATGTTTTTTTATATGGGAGCTATGGTCAAATGGTGACCGATTGTGACAAAATTTTGCATACTGGTTGGCATTAATATAAGACTTTCTTTTGCTAAATTTGGCCAAAGCTATTACAATTTCTAACTTATTGGCATTTAAGTGAGTTTTAGTTGGAATTTAGGCTGTTTCCGTAAGTTTTTGGTATGGGAGCTATGGTTAACTGTGAACCGATTTAGATGAAATTTTATATGCTCTCTAGTATTTGTGTAAAACTTCTATGTACCAAATTTTGTCATCATAGCTGTTATAATTTGTCATTTATTAGCAAATAAGCAATAAGCCTAGACGAGGTTATGCAGGAGCTATAATCAAATGTGAACCGATTTTTCCCGAGTTCAATACCAAAATTTTCCAAGAAATGAAGAATTATTTATGCCAAATTTCAGTGGGTATAAACATATGGAGCCACTTTATATTTTTAGGTGTGAGATAAAAAATAAGGTATTTATCAGTTTTAAACAAGGATTTAAAAATATTGAAAGGGCAAGTGAAAATGTATGAATGTATATTCAGTTACAGAATAATTTAAGTGACTAATTTTTTCACAACATTTTCAATCATATCTGCAATAATTTAATTGATAATTGCTGTCGATTTAATTAAAACAAAATCATGTAAACACAAAAATGACCAATATTTATAACAATTGACCTTATTTATTATTGTTCAATTCCATAAATTGATTTGTCTGTCTACTTTTTTTTTGTAAATTAAATTTTTATATGATTTACAGATGACAATGACATATAAATATATATATTTATTGATTTTTTTTTAAGGAGATTTAGTTTTTAAAATCTCACTACTTTCAAATCAATCAACTGCATGAATATACTTACGTACTTAAGTATTAATTGGTTTAGAAAATATAAAAATATTTTAATTTTAAGTGTTGTTTTGAAAATTTTTCTTTTTTCAACAATTGAGTATTAATAGGAAATTTTTCGAAAATTGAGTATTTATAAGAAATTTTTAAAAATCTTACTATAAATAGGAAATTTTTCTAATTATAGGAAATTTTACGAACAAGTTTTTAAAAAATTTCCTATTTTTATAGGAAATTTTTCAAAAATTTCATATTTTTATAGGAAATTTTTCAAAAATTTCATATTTTTATAGGAAATTTTTCAAAAATTTCATATTTTTATAGGAAATTTTTCAAAAATTTTCTATTTTTATAGGAGATTTTTCAAAAGTTTCCTATTTTTATAGGAAATTTTTCAAAATTTTCCTATTTTTATAGGAAATTTTTCAAAATTTTCCTGTTTTTATAAGAAATTTTTCAAAAATTTCCTATATTTATAGGAAAATTTTCAAAAATTTCCTATTTTTATAGGAAATTTTTCAAAAATTTCCTATTTTTATAGGAAATTTTTCAAAAATTTCCTATTTTTATAGGAAATTTTTCAAAAATTTCCTATTTTTATAGGAAATTTTTCAAAAATTTCCTATTTTTATAGGAAATTTTTCAAAAATTTCCTATTTTTATAGGAAATTTTTTAAAAATTTCTTATTTTTATAGGAAATTTTTCAAAAATTTCCTATTTTTATAGGAAATTTTTCAAAAATTTCCTATTTTTATAGGAAAATTTTCAAAAATTTCCTATTTTTATAGGAAATTTTTCAAAAATTTCCTATTTTTATAGGAAATTTTTCAAAAATTTCCTATTTTTATAGGAAATTTTTCAAAAATTTCCTATTTTTATAGGAAATTTTTCAAAAATTTCCTATTTTTATAGGAAATTTTTCAAAAATTTCCTATTTTTATAGGAAATTTTTCAAAAATTTCCTATTTTTATAGGAAATTTTTCAAAAATTTCCTATTTTTATAGGAAATTTTTCAAAAATTTCCTATTTTTATAGGAAATTTTTCAAAAATTTCCTATTTTTATAGGAAATTTTTCAAAAATTTCCTATTTTTATAGGAAATTTTTCAAAAATTTCCTATTTTTATAGGAAATTTTTCAAAAATTTTCTATTTTTATAGAAAATTTTTTCAAAAATTTCCTATTTTTATAGGAAATTTTTCAAAACTTTCCTATTTTTATAGGAAATTTTTCAAAAATTTCCTATTTTTATAGGAAATTTTTCAAAAATTTCCTATTTTTATAGGAAATTTTTCAAAAATTTCCTATTTTTATAGGAAATTTTTCAAAAATTTCCTATTTTTATAGGAAATTTTTCAAAAATTTCCTATTTTTATAGGAAATTTTTCAAAAATTTCCTATTTTTATAGGAAATTTTTCAAAAATTTCCTATTTTTATAGGAAATTTTTCAAAAATTTCCTATTTTTATAGGAAATTTTTCAAAAATTTCCTATTTTTATAGGAAATTTTTCAAAAATTTCCTATTTTTATAGGAAATTTTTCAAAAATTTCCTATTTTTATAGGAAATTTTTCAAAAATTTCCTATTTTTATAGGAAATTTTTCAAAAATTTCCTATTTTTATAGGAAATTTTTCAAAAATTTCCTATTTTTATAGGAAATTTTTCAAAAGTTTCCTATTTTTATAGGAAATTTTTCAAAAGTTTCCTATTTTTATAGGAAATTTTTCAAAAATTTCCTATTTTTATAGGAAATTTTTCAAAAATTTCCTATTTTTATAGGAAATTTTTCAAAAATTTCCTATTTTTATAGGAAATTTTTCAAAAATTTCCTATTTTTATAGGAAATTTTTCAAAAATTTCCTATTTTTATAGGAAATTTTTCAAAAATTTCTTATTTTTATAGGAAATTTTTCAAAAATTTCCTATTTTTATAGGAAATTTTTCAAAAATTTCCCATTTTTATAGGAAATTTTTCAAAAATTTCCTATTTTTATAGGAAATTTTTCAAAAATTTCCTATTTTTATAGGAAATTTTTCAAAAATTTCCTATTTTTATAGGAAATTTTTCAAAAATTTCCTATTTTTATAGGAAATTTTTCAAAAATTTGCTATTTTTATAGGAAATTTTTCAAAAATTTCCTTTTTTTATAGGAAATTTTTCAAAAATTTCCTATTTTTATAGGAAATTTTTCCTATTTTTATAGGAAATTTTTCCTATTTTTATAGGAAATTTTTCAAAAATTTCCTATTTTTATAGAAAATTTTTCAAAAATTTCCTATTTTTATAGAAAATTTTTCAAAAATTTCCTATTTTTATAGAAAATTTTTCAAAAATTTCCTATTTTTATAGAAAATTTTTCAAAAATTTCCTATTTTTATAGAAAATTTTTCAAAACGCTGAAAACAACAAAACAAATATAATCTATACAAAAGATACAATTATGTATGTACTCGACAAATACCATTGAGGAAATCCGATTTGTTGCTGTTACTTTAGAAGTTTTTACAAAGTCAACAAGTGTAAACAAATCTAGTCACTATTTACATGATATACATATATGTATGTATGTACATAACACATACATACCTACACATTGATACAAAACCAAATAAATTTAAAAGTTCAAAGATATTTATTTGTCCTTTGTATAGAAAATCAATGTTTAGCAAAAATATGTCGTTTTTTAATCGAGGTCTGGTAAATATTGCATCATATGTCTCTGGCTTGGTACTGAAAGGGACAATGTAAAAAAATGGTTTTGAGAAAATTAGATTTAAAGTTTTTATTTTCCATATAAATTGATAGTAACTTTGCACAGAAAAACTCTTATAAATCTATTCTGAGGTGATTTAGTGATTAGTTGTTGGAGCCAAATAAAAGAGGGTAAAGAAGGGAATCTAATGCAATGATTAACTCAAAACATCAAAAAATTGATATTGTCCTTTTTAGCACCAAGCCACAGATAATGACTCGTTGATGTCATTGAATTGATGTTGTTAAAAAAAACAAAAATTCCTGATATTAGACACAATTTAACATAGCAATTTGTGTATTATAATAATCTTAAATTTTTACACCAACAAATCAAAATCAAATAAACGACAGATATTTCCAATATTTAAGCTTAGAAAAATACTTACCTATACCTTTAAACAAAAGAAAATGCCAAAATAAATATTTGATAAATTATTCATTTTATTAAAAGCGTATTTGAGTTATTCCCCTTAAGCAAAACCTTCTGTCCTAAAATCCAATTGATAGACCATGCGTTTTGCTGCTTGAAAGCTTAGAAAAATAAATATTTGAGGTATTTATTTTATTTGAATAGGGGCAAGTAGTTTTGTACACGTGCGTATTTATTTAGGTTAACCTTTGCTAATATTAAAACAATTTTAAATTTTTCAAATATTTATAATATAGAGAAAAAGGTCGATATCGTTTTCCTAGTATTAAGCCATTTAAGCTCTCCAATATTGAGTTTTACAGAACCACATTCAAACATATCTTTACTTATTTCGCCAGTTTGTGTATATTTTAGGTCTATACTAAAATTTACATAAATTAAAGATATTCATATCCCCCTATACTTACTAGCATTGAAGTATCACGTATAAGCTACATATGTTTGCTTGCTACTAGATTTGAATTATTAAACTAAATGACATTAAAGGTTAGCACATTCATGGCTGTAAACTTGTGAAATAGTGTAACAAAGTTAATTCCTAATTAAAATTTTTGAAGTACTTTATTATTTTATAGTTATTTGTTGAGTTTAGTATATACTTTTCAATTTAAAATATAGTTGTCTAGCCAAACCTCAACTGAGGTTTTTATGATCATACTTATTTCACACTCTCTTTTACTTAGTCGTCACTCAACCAGCTATGAGTGCGAGTAATGGGGTTGTTTTTATTTTTTTTTTTTAATTTACTTGAAAACTCTCAAACTTCTCATTTTCTTATGTTATCATATTTTTTCTAAAGATTATATAAAAAATCTGTAATTAAAAAAAAATCTGTCCCTACAGCCAAAAGATGGAAATCAAAGCCACAGTCAAGTGATTTTCCAGACATTGCCACGGCCTTTCGAATAAAGACAAAAAACTTCATTAAAATAAGATTTTTTTTTAATTTTCATTAAAAATAAGATTTTTTTTTAATTTTCATTCAAAATAAGAACTTTTAAAAAATGTTCTATATAAATAAGAAATTTTCTTATAAAAATTATAAATATCCTATAAAAATAGAAAATTTTCATAGAAATAAGAAATTTTTAAAATATTTCCTATAGGAACAAGAAATTTTTGAAAAATTTCTTATAAAAATAAGAAGTTTTTGAAAAATTTCCTATTAATATAAGAAGTTTTTGAAAATTTTCCTATAAAAATAAGAAATTTTTTAAAATTTTTCTATAAAAATAAGAAATTTTTGAAAAATTTCCTATCAAAAAGGGAAATTTTTGAAAAATTTACTATAAAAGTAAGAAATTTTTGAAAGAATAAGAAATGTCTGAAAAAATTAATATATTAAAAAAAAAAAATTTTAAATTTTCTATAAAAAATTTAAAATTTTTGAAAAACTTTCTATAAAAAAAAAAAAATTTGAAAAATTTCCTACAAAAATAAGAAATTTTTAAAGAGTTTTCTAGAAAAGTAAGAAAATTTGTAAAAATTTCCTATAAAAATAAAAATTTTATTTTTTAATTTCCTATAAAAATAAGAATTTTTCAAAAATTTCATATAAAAATAAGAAATTTTTGAAGAATTGTCCTATGAAACTAAGAATTTTTTGAAAATTTTCTTATAAAAATAAAAAATTTTTTATTAAAATAAGAAATTTTTTAAAAATTTTCTATAAAAAGAAGAAATTTTCGAAAAATTTCCTTTAAAAAGAAGAAAGTTTTGAAAATTTCCTATGAAAAGAAGAAATTTTTGAAAAATTTCCTATAGAAATAAGAAATTTTTTAAAAATTTTCTATAAAAATAAGAAATTTTAAAAAAATTTCCTATAAAACTAAGAAATTCTTTAAAAATTTTCTATCAAAATAAGAAATTTGTGAAAAATTTCCTATAAGAATAAGAATTTTTTTAAAAATTTCCTATAAAAATAAAAAATTTCTAAAAATTTGCTACAAAATTAAGAAATTTTTAAACAACTTCCTATAAAAATAAGAAATTTTTGCAAAAATTCTTACAAAATTGAAAAATTTTTTGAAACTTTCCTATAACAATAAGTAATTTTTGAAAAATTTCCTATATAAATAAGAAATTTTTGAAAAATTTCCTATAAAAATAAGAAATTTTTGAAAAATTTCTTATAATATAAGAAATTAAAAAAAATATAAGAAATTTAAAAATGAGAAATTAAAAAAAAAAAAAATCCTTTAAAAATAAGAAATTGAAAAAAAATCCTATAAAAATAAGAAATTTAAGAAAAAATTTTCTATAAAAACAAGAAATTTTTTAAAAATTTGAAAAAACATCAAAAGAAGAAGTTTTTAAAAAATTTCTTATAAAAATAAGAAATTAAAAAAAAAATCTTATAAAAATAAGAAATTTTTGAAAAAATTCCTATAAAAATAAAAAATTTTTAAAAAAAATTCCTATAAAAATAAAAAATTTCCTTGAAAAATAAGAAATTTTTTTAAAAATTTCCTATAGAAATAAGAAATTTTTGAAAAATTTTATATAGAAATAAGGAATTTTTGAAAAAATTCTTATAAAAATAAGAAATTTTTTAAAAAATTCCTATCAAAATTAGAGATTTTCGAAAAATTTCCTTAAAAAAATAAAAAAATTTGAAAAATTTCCTATGAAAATAAGAAATTTCCGAAAGCTTTCCTAAAAAAATACAAAAAATTTGATATCTAAAAATAAGAGGTTTTTTTTAAAACTTCCTATGAAATAAGAAATTTTTGAAAAATTTTCTATAAAAATAAAAAATTTTTTAAAAAATTTCCTATAGAAACAAGAAATTTTTGAAAAAATTTCCTATAAAAAGAAATTTTTGAAAAATTTGCTATAGAAAGAAATTTTTGAAAAATTTCCTATAAAAAGAAGTTTTTGAAAAATTTCCTATAAAAAGAAATTTTTGAAAAATTTCCTATAAAAAGAAATTTTTGAAAAATTTCCTATAAAAAGAAATTTTTGAAAAATTTCCTATAAAAATAAGAAATTTTTGAAAAATTGTCTACAAAAATATGAAATTTTTGAAAAATTTCCTATAAAAATAAGAAATTTTTGAAATATTTCCTATAAAAATAAGAAACTTTTGAAAAATTTCCAAAAAAAATAAGCAATTTTTGAAAAGTTTCCTATAAAAAAAGGATTTTTTTTAAATTTTATATAAAAATAAAACATTTTAAAAAAATTTCTTAAAAATATAAGAAATTTTAAAAAATTTCTTACAAAAACAAAAATTTTTAATAAATTTCCTATAAAAATAAGAAATTTCTGAAAATTTAATATAAAAATAAAAAAGTTTTAAAAAATAAGAAATTTTTAAAAAGTTTTCTATAAAAATAAGAAATTTTTGAAAAACTTCCTATAAAAATAAGAAATTTTTGAAAAGTTTCCTATAAAAATAAGAAATTTTTAAAAAATTTCCTATAAAACTAAGAAATTTTTGCTAAATTTTCTATAAAAGTAAGAAATTTTTGAAAAATTTCCCAAAAAAAAAATAAGATATTTTCATAGAAATAAGAATTTTTGAAAAATTTCCTATAGAAATAAGAATTTTTTGAAAAATTTCCTATAGAAATAAGAAATTTTTGAAAAATTTCCTATAGAAATAAGAAATTTTTGAAAAATTTCCTATAGAAATAAAAAATTTTTGAAAAATTTCCTATAGAAATAAGAAATTTTTCAAAAATTTCCTATAGATATAAGAAAATTTTTAAAAAATTTCCTATAGAAATAAGAATTTTTTGAAAAATTTCCTATAGAAATAAGAAATTTTTGAAAAATTTCCTATAGAAATAGGAAATTTTTGAAAAAATTTCCTATAAAAAGAAATTTTTGAAAAATTTTCTATAAAAAGGAATTTTTGAAAAATTTCCTATAAAAAGAAATTTTTGAAAAATTTCCTATAAATATAAGAATTATTTGAAAAAATTCCTATAAATATAAGAAATTTTTGAAAAGTTTCCTATCAAAAGAGAAAATTTTTGAAAAATTTCTTATGAAAATAAGAAACTTTTGAAAAATTTCCTATAAAAATAAGAAATTTTTGAAAAATTTCCTATAAAAGTAAGAAACTTTTGAAAAATTTCCTATAAAAATAAGAAATTTTTGAAAAATTTTCTATAAAAGTAAGACATTTTTAAAGAATTTCCTATAAAAATAAGAAATTTTAAAAAAATTTCCTATAAAAATAAGATTTTTTTTTAATTTCCTGTAAAAACACGAAAATTTTAAAAAATTTTCTATAAAAATAAGGAATTTTTAAAAAATTTCCTCCAAAAATAAGAAATAAAAAAAAAAAATTCCTATAAAAATAAGAAATTTTTAAAAAAATTTCCTATAAAAATAAGGAATTTATGAAAAATTCCCTACAAAAATAAGAAATTTTTTTAAAAAATTTTATAAAAGTAATATCTAATTAAATTCTGTAAAATTATAAAACAAAATTATTTATTTGTAAAATGTTTAATATTGTCTTTTCCTACATATCGAATATTTTTGTGAGGTAACTAATATCAGACACTGTAGGTGTTAAATCTTGCTGACGGCACTTACATGATATTAATGGTAGAGTACATTTAGAGTACATCTATTCATAGTAGAGTCATTGAAAACTTAAGTGTAAAATTTGAATCAAAGTAAAATGTATGACCTTTTAACACAAATTTTGACCTTAATTTATGTCTTAGTTAAATCAGCTTTTTCATTCTATAACAATGTAAGTAGTAGTAAATCTTCTAGTTGCTGTTTAATTTAAGATTATTTAGAAGGAAAACCCAATATGTAGACGCTTTTCAAAACTAAATAATAAGAGATTGTGGTTGGAAGGCTTTGCCTCAAATTATGCAAAAGACTACGAAATTTAAAAATGTAGTGGTAATGACAGATTTTACTCACGAAATGCCATTTTGTGGTTCAGATGTTCTGTTGTCGTTGCGGTTACAGTGTATTAGTTCTCAAAGGTGAGTATTTATAATTAGAAGTTGTGTGGCAAAAGTGTGTTGAAGCTGATATACTTAATAAGTATACAGTTTTAAACACGTACATCCACACATACTTATATATTGCTGTCATTGTGTTATTTAACCTTTTTTGTAAATTCTATTTTTAGGCTTAACACAAAGTAATAAAATCTTATTTGAAATTCTTAAAATGCTTTCGTTAAAATAAGTTCAAAGAGACTTGTCCTAATGATAATAAGTACAAATAGACTATCTTTTTATATATCTTTTGTGATTTAAAATATTTATTCTTAGTATTTGTAAATTAATTTAAATTACAATTTTAGTGGAAATCACATTTTAAAACTTCTAAGCTAGAGATTTTCTACAGAAAAATTGCCGATAGGAAGACTAGGACGACTTGATGATAGCAAGACTTTTCTTTATAAAAGTTGACTTTTTTCTTTAAATAATATATTTTTTGTTACTCATTCTTACCCGTTTTATCTGTTATCATATTTGAATTGATTTTCTTCTTAATACTCGTACTTTGTTTTATTTAAAATGCAATTTATTGTATATCAAATACTTCCTTCCGAATGCATTTGCTTGAAAAAATATCAAATTTATTCCAAGTCATTGACTTTGCTCTTAGTGTAAAATGAACATTCGTCTAGGATAATTTTTATTACAACCAAATACTAAGGATTTTATTATTGTGTCAGAAAACTGAATATCATTACAGAATTTATAATTGAAAATCTGTAAAACGAATTCTTTTTTTATTGAATTTATAAAATTTTGTGTAGGGTAGAAGGGGAAGCATTTGCCACTTTTTTTTAAAGTGCTCTAGGTTTCCTACAGTAAGAGTTATCACAATTTTTTTTTTTGTTCTGTATAGGTACCTATATATGTTAGCTTTAAACTGTGTTGGTTCAGATTGTCTACGGCTTTTCTTTATGTATCAAATTTGAAAAATAGCAAATTAACTAAAAGTGGCCAATGTGCCACATCCAGCACCACTCGATAGTTTCGATATTTTGATAGTACCGATACTGTCGAATACTATCGGATCTTCTTAAGTGCTACATATAAGAATGGTGTGCCAAGTCCGACCGTATGATATCCTAAACTTATGATGTCAAATAGTCAACAAATATTGGATAAATTGTATCACCATACAAATATTTTCTTAAGACTTATAGGATCTTATATAAGACCTAGAGTCAAATGTTGATCGATATGGTGGTGTAGGGTATACTTAGATAATATTGTTAATTTTTGTAACATATATTTTATTTCATTATCGAAAAACGAAGTCGATTATATTGAAGTCGACATATTATTTTATTTTTATTATACCCTTCACCAATAGGTGAAAGGGTATTATAAGTTTGTGATTCCGTTTGTAATTTTTTTATTAGTGATCGTAGACCCCATAAAAATTATACCGATCGACTCAGAATCGGGAGGAGAATCGATTAAGCGATGTCCGTCTGTCTGTCTGTCTGTCTGTCTATCTGTCTGTCCGTCTGTCTGTTGAAATCAAGTTTCTGAAGTACCTGGAGGATGAACCTACATAAATTATATATCAGATTTTAGGAAATTCTCCCGCAATGAACGCTATTAAATTTCATTAAAATCGGTTTATAAACACCGAAAATATCGAAAAAATACCAAAAATTAGACGAAAATGTTAAAATTTTTGATTGAAACATACTTTTAAATAACAAGAGAAAAAAGATACTCCTGGTGTACATGTGATAATATGTCAAAATCGGTCCATAAACAACTGAGTTATCGCCAAAACACTGAATTTGATGTATCGCAAATTGCCCAAAGTTCGCATTAGAGAATGTTTGTTGAAAAAATGAAATGCAGAAATAGGAAAAACCATTCTCCTTTAGCACGGACCTACATAAATTTTATATCAGATTTTAAGAAATTCCCCCGCCAAGCACGTTATTAAATTTTATCAAAAGCGGTCCATAAACAATTGAGATATCGCCTTAACACTACATTTGATGTACAGCAAATTGCCCAAATTACGTGTCTAAGAAATTTTGTTTACATTTTGTTAGTATTGTTTCAGCGATATCTCAGGTGTTTATGGACCGATTGTGATTAAATTTGACATCGTTCTTTGTGTGAGGATTTTTTAAAATCTATACTCCACAAATCTGATTACGAATACCATTCAAACTGTACCGATCAACTCAGAATCGGCAGGAGAATCGATCTCGCGACCTCCGTCCGTCTGTTTGTCTGTCTGTCCGTCCGTCTGTTTTTGTCCGTCCGCCTACCTGTCTGTAATTTTTTCTGTTGTAGTCAAGTTTTTGGAGCTCCTGTTTTGTCGATATCTCAGGTGTTTATTTTGATGAAATTTAATAGCGTCCTTCGCAGGGGATTACCTAAATCCTGATGCATTCGGTAAAGATAAAATTCAGGGTGGGACAATATCCTGAAATTTTGTGTAAAATCCAGGAGCTCCACAAATCTGATTTTAGCAGACAGACACTCTGGATTAATCTTAATTTTGTGTCTGACTTTTAAACATTATGATAACATTTGAGAATGTATTATATATCAAATTATAGGTAATCTTCCTAGGAAGTACAAAAATGCAGCTCACTACATGATATCCATTCAAAACCTACATATGTATGTAAGTATCTCACATATCAACGAAAATTTAAATTTTTTAATTGCAATTGGGAGAAATCCGTTCATGTTTGACAATTGATCCCGTATAACTTCGCCTAAGATAAGATGATGACATTTAGTATAAAGACGTTGTACAATATTGATATTCAGGACAATAGCGCCTAAAATAAACTTTCTAGAGGGACAACATTTGACAAAAGTATTTCTGATCTCTTGAAAAGTTCGATAATGAAAATGGGCGAGCTCTATTCACATTTAGTGAAATCTCCCATATAATCCCGACCGGAAATCGATTTAATGCTGATAAATTAAATCACATTAAAATTGCACAAGGAACTAGAGCAAAACTTTCCAAACATCCATCGGACAGGTCGAAAGAACAATACATCCCAAATATTATTGATGAAGTGTTCATTTAAATTAATTAACTAACTTCCCAGTAAAACTTTTCATTACCAAATAATGAGTTAAACAGTTAAACTATTGAACACGAACTACTTACTCATTCGCTGTTTAAGTCATTACATTAACATGGGGATGTCATTGGAGGCAAGTACTTACCAATTGCAGAAAAGCAATGACTTGGGTAAGCAATTTAAAAGCAACAACAACAACAGCAACAACTTTTTTGTTGTTGTTTTATTAAAAACATATATTTTTAAACGAAATACAAAATTTTTTTTATGATCCCATGGGGGCTCGAACCCAGACCCTCCGACTGCTAGGCAGAGACTCTTCCACTGAGCTACTTCATATGTTGAAAACTTAGCAGCTTATAATTAATATAAACAATTTTTATTTTTAGTTTCAAAATCATGTGAAAATTACTTTGTTTTTCCCTGCTTTTTTTTGATTTGTTGTAATTTTTGGAAAAATATTTTTATAAGATTTTTTGTAATTATTTTAAAACTTTTTTAAAATTATTTTAAAACTTAAACAATTTAAATCTTCTTTTTTGTATAAGTTTTTACATAAGATTGACTCTTACTTACTTAAATGTTACAACCTGTTAAGGTCAAAGTCCGAGCATATTTTAGAATTTGCGATCTTCTCCAATTTTATTGGCCAAGCTTTGAAAAATGTTCCTCTACTTGGTCTTTCTATCGAAGTTTCGGACATCCTCCTCTAACATTAGGTAGTGGGACATTGCAATTCTAATTTTATCCTCTTCATTGTATTTTTTTTTTCAAGAGAGGGTTACTAGCCCGTAATCCTAACCCATTTTTATCGATCTTATGGGACAACTCTCGGAACATGTTAACTCACAATATTCATGGGTGTTAAACTAGATCCCCGGGTAATACCATGAGGAGGTGTGTGTCCACAGTTGAGATGAAGGATGACCCAGATAAGTTGGGCTTACCAAGTTAAGACCAATTAGAATCGTGTTTGGTATTCAACATCCCCTACATAATCAAAATTGACTCATGATGGTATTTTTTCATTAACGTGAGTTAGTTTTACAAATTTTTTTTACAGAAGATAATATTTAAGTTCTTAAAATTCAAAAGTCATTTAAAAAGACTCTTTTAATAAAAAAAAAACTAAAAAAAATTGTTGCCCTTGGTGGGATTTGAACCGGGGCCATTCAGTTTAAATTACCATCTTAATTACAAATAAGTACTTCTGTAATAACTTATTATTTATTCGGATGGTATGTTGTAGTCGTTACAAGGTAACCAGTTATCAGAGTACTTGCCATTACCAAAGTTTTGCTGGGTTTAGATTAATAAGTAAATCTTTAATAACTTTTCCGACAAAGCTGATATCCATCCATTCAAAAGCTATATATTTCACGTATGTTTCTAAAACTAAGAGTGTATACCCTATAATTTTAAGGCTTATCATTGTTAAAGCTTTGACCTAAATCAGTTCAGCGTTTTACATAACTAATCATTAACTTTTAATAGTTGGACAATTCGTATGAATTAAAGTACACAACCCTCACTGGGCACTGTGTTTTTGGGTTGCATGCCAGAATACTTAAACTTGTGTAAGGGCATCTACATTTTGAAGCATCTTTTCTGCATGGTTTATCTGGTCTATCGAACTTTATTAAATGTTCGTAAAATATGTGTCTATTTTATTTCGAAGCTACTGGCTGGCTTAAATATGCATTCTCTACTTGTAGTCTAGTAATCATTATCTTTCACAAAGGGACCACTTTAGAACCCAAGTGAAGCTTCCCTAAACATCAGCCACATGCCCAACCTAACCTTTGGGTGCATAACTATTCTAGATGATGACGCCACCGAAAAG
Organism: Stomorhina lunata; assembly: GCA_933228675.1. Taxonomy (NCBI): domain Eukaryota; kingdom Metazoa; phylum Arthropoda; class Insecta; order Diptera; family Rhiniidae; genus Stomorhina; species Stomorhina lunata. The sequence continues at coordinate 50,740,161 of OW121743.1, read as the reverse complement.
CTTTTCTTTTTCCGACTCTTAATTTTAAAGACTCTTTGCATATAATACTAGTATAACCAAATTTTGCTTGGAATTACATTAAGTACTTTTGCAGCACCATTGGTGAAGGGCATCCAAGATTCGGCAAAGCCGAATATACCACTCTTACTTGTTTATTTTTGTATTTTTACTCGAACAAATCAGTTGATTCGTGGGTAAAATTAAAAAAATATATATTAATTCTATTATTATTCTATACTTCTATTCTACATTGGATAAATTCGAGAATAACTTATTTTTATTTGCACGTTACAATATTTAGTATGAAACACATTTGGAACGAACGACCAATTTTTCGGAACGAATATTCGTCGTTAGAAATAGAACATATGGCTTTATATGAAAGTGCTCACAATAGATGCGTATGACGAAATTCGTCGGGAGTATCGAATATTGCGATTGGTTTATTTCTATTTCATACGCAGACGAACGACGACTAAACTGGTTTAGAGTGGCTGTATTTCTATTTCTGTTGTAAAATATTATAAATTATATGTGTTTTCGTTAAATATAGTCACTTTATAAATTGTAAACAAAAAATAATTATTTCAAATAAAATTAATTAAATATAATCTTGTTATGAAAAAAATAAAAGAATAAAATAAAAAAAATTGCATATGTTGTGAGTGCGCGACATGCACGAAAGTGTGAGTAATTTGTGCAAATGAAAAATCGTCCCAAATTTGTTCAATGGATGAATGTACCAGACGAATTTTTAAAGCCGAATTCGTCGTGCTGAACGAAATTAGTCGTTCGTCCCAATTGTTGGTAATATACTTGGACTAAATTCGGTTGCAGTGGTATAGTTACTATAGTTCAACATTAAAAAGTATTTAAGTGGTTTCCCTAGCATTTACCTTGGACAAAATGCTGTTCCATCACCGAATATAGTTTTACATTAATAAGTTGTTTCATTGTGCCATAAACATGTTGATAGCAACACGGCAGGTTCATATATTTTGTAAGGAGTTCCTGATGCATCTACCGTGTATAAAGTCTGGACCTAACATTAATTGATAGCTATCTAATTTCGTAGATGCAATCTTAATACACTTAATGTACCTCCAAATCTTTTTGATTGTAGATATAAAAAGCGGATGTTATATATAGTACCTGGTAGACCGAGCCTTGCTCGGAGCTTTATGATAAGCATTTTGAGGAAAATTTTAAAGTTTTTATATATTTTATATTATAAAGTGCTAAAATAAATTTAGAGGAAAGACATTGTAGAAATATTCAGTTAATTTTGAATTATTTGATTTATTTTGTCCGACCAACACATAGTTTGCATAGTTTACAGTTTAACTCATTTTGAATAATTTTGGAAATTATTCATATCAACAGAAACCTCTGTCGACTCATGCGCAACAACTTTGCTAAAGATTATAGTCTCATCAAATGCACAGTTTACGATTTAATTCATTTTGAGTAGTTTTCTGTGGCGCCACCTGTCGGACTTTGCTTATTCCAATTCATAAAACTTCTTCGGCTTATCCGTAATAACTTTGCTGAAGATTATAGCATGATTAAATGTACAGCATACGATTAAATTGACTTTGAGTAAATTTCAGTAGCGCCACCTGTCGAAATTTCTTCATACCAACTAAGAAACCTTCGTTGGCTCATGTGCAACAACTTTGCTAAAGATTGTAGCATGATTAAATGTACAGATTACGATTAAATTGACTTTGAGTAAGTTTCTGTAGCGCCACCTGTCGGAAATTATTCATACCAACTAAAAAGCCTTCGTCGGCTCATGCGCTACAACTTTGCTAAAGATCATAGCATGATCAAATGTACAGTTTACGATTTAATTAATTTTTAGTAATTTTCAGTGGCGCCATCTGTCGGAAATTAGTCTTATCAACTTTAAAACCTTCGCCGGCTTATCCGCAACATCTTCGCTAAAGAGCATAACACAATCAAATTCACAGTTTACTATTCTATAAAGAACATACATACAGACAAACATTCATTTGTTTAAAATAATACTAATTTTTCCCCCTTTTTATTCCCTAATTTCTAAAAGTTCCATATGTATATTTGGTACTTTTTTGGTGCCAATTGAATTCGGTACATTTTTTAAAACGCATTTAACATAATGTATAATGTTCCTATTCATATTACTTTGGAGATGTTAAGTTATCATTTTATCCCTTTTTTACCCATTTTGGCTCCAAAATCAAAAAAGTACCAAATACCTGTTTCATGTTTTTTTTACATCTATTGATTGCAGTACCAAGTTTCTTTCTATATTCTTTAGTTTAAAATATAAGAGTGGGTTAAAAAGGTGCCAAAAAAACAATTTTCACCCTTTTTACCCCCTATCGGACATAGTTTCAAAAAAGTACCAAACACCTGTCCGCTTATTTTCAAAGCTGTTTAAAACGTAATTTTAATTTTGTTTCTATACCTATTACTTTAGGAGACATAGCGTTTTCGATTTTTTCCCCTTTTTACCCGTTTTTACCCTCTTAGAGGTAAAAGTTCCAAAAGTCCCTTCTTCTTCGACCTATACAACAAAAAAGATACCCACTGTCCAAATTTTATCAAAATCGTTAGAGCCGTTTTCGAGATAGCCATTCTATATATATATATATATATATACAATTATTGCTCGTTTAAGAATATAAGATAAGATAAGAACTATAGCCAAATGTTGACCGATTGTTGAAAAATTCTACATACTGGCTGGTGTTAATATAAAGTTTATTTGTGCAAAATTAAGTTGCCAAAGCTGACAAAGTTCATAATTAAATAGCTTTTAACTGGCGTTTGTGGCATTTTAGTGGTTTCCGGGACCGGTTTTTATACGAGCTATGGTCAAAAATGAACCGATTCCTATAAAATTTGACATACTGACTGAAAGTTGCATAAAACTTCTCTGTTCTAAATTTAGTAGTCATAGATTTTACAATTTTATTCAATTTATCAGCATAAATGTGATTCCCGGGGCAGGGTTATATGGGAGCTCTAACTAAATGTGAACCGATTTTACCAATTTTCTGCACAAAATTTGTCACTCTAGCTCTTGTAGTTAAGGAGCTATCGCACTTTTCTCTGACGGAAAGACGGACATAAACCGTCTTTTCTTTTTGTATTTTTGTGTTTCCGTAAGTTTTTTATATGGGAGCTATGGTCAAATAGTAACCGATTTTAACAAAATTTTGCACGCTGGTTGGCATTAACATAAGACCTCCTCGTGCTAAATTTAGTGGTTATATCTGTTATAAGTGTATTTCATGTGAAATTTTGGCTGTTTCCGTAAGTTTTTTGTATGGGAGCTATGACTAAATGTGAACCGATTTTGATGAAATGAAATGAATATATGCTGCCTAGGGCTTATGCAAAACTTCTATATACCAAATTTTATCATCATAGCTATTATAGTTTGTTATTTATTAGCAAATAAGCGATTCGCCTAGGCGAGTTTATACGGAAGCTATGGTCAAATGTTATCCGATTTTTCCCAATTTCAATGCCAAAATTTTCTCAGAAATGAAGAATGTTTTTACTATGTTTCAGTGAGCTAGCTCCTTTCGTTTAGGCGTTATCGTGATTTCAACAGACAGACGGAGAGACAGATGGACAGATAGGCGGACATTCATTCAATCGTCTTAGAATTTCATAAGCATTCAGAATATATATCGCTTTTGATTTTGGAGCCAATATTAAGAAAATTACAAAAATAATGACAATCTCAATATACCCCCATTCTTTTTGATTATGGGTATAAAAAAACTAGCTTCTAAAAATTAGTTTTTAGTATATGAGACCTTAATTGATTATATATCGGAAAAATGTATACAATTTGAAGGATATTTTAGTATGTTTTGCTTAATACCAAAAAAGTTAATATCGGATGTTAACTTCTGAAGTTATGCCGCATAATTCTTGAAAATTAAAAAGCCCATAGCTCTTAAACAATAAGAGATCATACCAAAATCTTCTATAAAAATTTTTTGATTAAGATATAGAGGAAAGCTAATTACTAAAATGAATTTATGTCGTTACTATCAAAATTTAAATCGTTATTTTGTCCATCTTATAAACGCGATATTGGCATCACTCATAAACAGCTGTTTTTATTTAAGACGTTTTCATTTTAATTTTGAGAGATTGAGATTGTCATTCCGTTTGTAATTTCCTTAATATTGGCCCAAATATCAAAAACGATATATATTTTGAATCCGTATGAAATTCTAAGACGATTGAGCGATGTCCGTCTGTCTGTCCGTCTGTCTGTTGAAATCACGATAACGCCTAAACGAAAGGAGCTAGCTCAATGAAACTTAGTAAAAACATTTTTCATCACTGAAAAATTTTGGTATTGAAATTGGGCAAAATCGGTTAACATTTGACCATAGCTCCCGTATAACCTCGCCTACGCTAATCGCTTATTTGCTAATAAATGACAAACTATAATAGCTATGATGATAAAATTTAGTATATAGAAGTTTTGCATAAGCCCTAGGCAGCAGGTAAAATTTCATCGAAATCGGTTGACATTTTGTCACAATCGGTCACTATTTGACCATAGCTCCCATATAAAAAACTTACGGAAACACAAAAATACAAAAAGAAAAAGTGGTTTATGTCCGTCTGTCCGTCAGATAAAAGCTCGATAGCGCCTTAACGAAAAAGGCAACAGTAACAAAATTTTACAAAAGGAAGTCTTATATAAATGCCATCCAGTGTGCAAAATCGGTTACTATTTGACCTTAGCTCCCATATAAGAAACTAACGGAAACACAAACATACAAAAAGAAAATATGGTTTATGTCTGTCTGTCCGTCAGAGAAAAGCGCGAAAGCTCCTTAGCTACAAGAGCTAGAGAGACGAAATTAATCAAAGGTATTTGCGATAATTTATAGAAATTGTGTACTGAAAATGGGTAAAATCGGTTCACATTTAGTTAGAGCTCCCATATAACCCTGCCCCGGGAATCATATTTATGCTAATAAATTGAATAAAATTGTAAAATCTATGACTACTAAATTTAGAACAGAGAAGTTTTATGCAACTTTCAGTCAATATGTCAAATTTTATGGGAATCGGTCTGTTTTTGACCATAGCTTTCATATAAAAACCGCTCCCGGTAACCACTAAAATGCCAAAAACGCCAGTTAAAAGCTATTAAATTATAAACTATGTCAGCTATGGTCACTAAATTTTGCACAAATAAACATTATATTAATACCAGCCAGTTTGTAAAATTTTGTAACAATCGGTTAACATTTGGCTATAGTTCTTATATATATAACATCCCCTTTTTATATCTACAATCAAAAAGATTTGGAGGTACATTCAGTATATTAAGATTGCGTCTACGAAATTAGACAGCTATCAATCAATGTTAGGTCCAGACTTTATACACGATAGATGCATTAGGAACTCCTTACAAAATATATGAACCTGCAGTTCATATATTTTGTAATGTAAAACTATATTCGGTTATGGAACAGCATTTTTCTAAGGTAAATACTAGGGAAACCACTTAAATACTTTTTAATGTTGAACTATAGTTACTATACCACTGCAACCGAATTTAGTCCAAATTATTACCAACAATATCACATGTGGTCAACATTTTGAATTAGCTGCACTCTCGTACAACTTGATGGTGGGTATACAAGATTCGTCACAGCCGAATATAACACTCTTACTTGTTTCACTGTCGTATCGATGGTTTTTGTTTTACTTGGTAAATTTGTTTTATTTATACATATGGACGTAGATTGCGTGCTGACTACGAGGCGATGATTGCGCCAACGACTTTTGTAGTTGGTGTTTGTGTCGCTGTTGTCTATGTGTTTAATGCATGAGCGATGACGTAATGTTCGACTATCGTAAGTCCTTCTCTTTGACTCCCTGTCCGTTGAAATCATGATAGGTAATAACAAAATTTGGTATTGAAATTAACCTTAGGTACATCATCACAATAGTTATGATGACAAAATTTTGTACAGAAAAGTTTTAGATTAGCACAAGAAGCGAACAAAATTTATGCTATGTGACCTCCACTTCTGGAACACCATTTTAAACAACTGTTGCCGTATTTTGCCAATAACTCTTAAAATATTGATTGAAGCAACACAATTTCGCAGAGCTCTTTAAAAATGCAAGCGTTTATTAGGGCTAAAATTTTCAATCAAAAAAATAATTTTTCTGATTAAACATCAAAGTTTTTGTGAGGGAAATCTAATCGTAATAAGAAAAAAAGTATTTCTTAGAAAATTTGTCCTCTAGATGTAATGTTTTATCCAAATAGAAAATTCATACCACAAACATTAATTTTCTTAGATTGAATCATGTTTTCGTTTATTCCAAAAATCCAATCAATTAGAATTAATTATGAATTGATGAAAAATCCTAGTCCATAAAAGATATGGTCTATAGTCTGTGATCCCATAGATAAGTAGAGGGAAAATTTGCAACGAATAGGCTAAACAACTTATGTATATAAAAAATGTCATTATCATAAAAATTATTATAAAGGGATTACTAGTAAAGGACAAAGAATATGGCAAAAAGAAAACTTCTGTAAGTATTTATTCAAATTAATGACTTTTTTTTGTATAATATTTGGTTCACTAATTTTATTTATTTTCCTTAAATTTTACCAGTTTATCTATTTTCTATTCTTGTACTATGTTTCCTATTTATTTTCTCTGTTTTTTTTAGTTATTTTATTTGATCATTGAATTTTCATTAGAAACCAATTGTGCGTGTCCATCAATTACTAATTGTGAATGTATTTCCATTTATTATATTTGGAATCAATGGAGTTTATTTGTTTAATATTCTGTTAATGACTAGATCTGAATCAACAAACTTAATTATTTATTGTTGTTTTAGTTCCCTATTTCTAACAATTTTTGTCTTTCTACTCAATTTGTTATTTCAAATAATATAAATGTCTGTTTTAGTAGATAATAAGTAATTCATATAAAACATGTGTTAATTGGAAGGAATAAAATATATCTATAAACAATTGAAAGTCAAATTGATTCAATCAAAAAATTCATAGTCTAGTCATAGTCTAGTCATAGTCTAGTCATAGTCTAGTCATAGTCTAGTCATAGTCTAGTCATAGTCTAGTCATAGTCTAGTCATAGTCTAGTCATAGTCTAGTCATAGTCTAGTCATAGTCTAGTCATAGTCTAGTCATAGTCTAGTCATAGTCTAGTCATAGTCTAGTCATAGTCTAGTCATAGTCTAGTCATAGTCTAGTCATAGTCTAGTCATAGTCTAGTCATAGTCTAGTCATAGTCTAGTCATAGTCTAGTCATAGTCTAGTCATAGTCTAGTCATAGTCTAGTCATAGTCTAGTCATAGTCTAGTCATAGTCTAGTCATAGTCTAGTCATAGTCTAGTCATAGTCTAGTCATAGTCTAGTCATAGTCTAGTCTAGTCATAGTCTAGTCATAGTCTAGTCTAGTCATAGTCTAGTCATAGTCTAGTCATAGTCTAGTCATAGTCTAGTCATAGTCTAGTCATAGTCTAGTCATAGTCTAGTCATAGTCTAGTCATAGTCTAGTCATAGTCTAGTCATAGTCTAGTCATAGTCTAGTCATAGTCTAGTCATAGTCTAGTCATAGTCTAGTCATAGTCTAGTCATAGTCTAGTCATAGTCTAGTCATAGTCTAGTCATAGTCTAGTCATAGTCTAGTCATAGTCTAGTCATAGTCTAGTCATAGTCTAGTCATAGTCTAGTCATAGTCTAGTCATAGTCTAGTCATAGTCTAGTCATAGTCTAGTCATAGTCTAGTCATAGTCTAGTCATAGTCTAGTCATAGTCTAGTCATAGTCTAGTCATAGTCTAGTCATAGTCTAGTCATAGTCTAGTCATAGTCTAGTCATAGTCTAGTCATAGTCTAGTCATAGTCTAGTCATAGTCTAGTCATAGTCTAGTCATAGTCTAGTCATAGTCTAGTCATAGTCTAGTCATAGTCTAGTCATAGTCTAGTCATAGTCTAGTCATAGTCTAGTCATAGTCTAGTCATAGTCTAGTCATAGTCTAGTCATAGTCTAGTCATAGTCTAGTCATAGTCTAGTCATAGTCTAGTCATAGTCTAGTCATAGTCTAGTCATAGTCTAGTCATAGTCTAGTCATAGTCTAGTCATAGTCTAGTCATAGTCTAGTCATAGTCTAGTCATAGTCTAGTCATAGTCTAGTCATAGTCTAGTCATAGTCTAGTCATAGTCTAGTCATAGTCTAGTCATAGTCTAGTCATAGTCTAGTCATAGTCTAGTCATAGTCTAGTCATAGTCTAGTCATAGTCTAGTCATAGTCTAGTCATAGTCTAGTCATAGTCTAGTCATAGTCTAGTCATAGTCTAGTCATAGTCTAGTCATAGTCTAGTCATAGTCTAGTCATAGTCTAGTCATAGTCTAGTCATAGTCTAGTCATAGTCTAGTCATAGTCTAGTCATAGTCTAGTCATAGTCTAGTCATAGTCTAGTCATAGTCTAGTCATAGTCTAGTCATAGTCTAGTCATAGTCTAGTCATAGTCTAGTCATAGTCTAGTCATAGTCTAGTCATAGTCTAGTCATAGTCTAGTCATAGTCTAGTCATAGTCTAGTCATAGTCTAGTCATAGTCTAGTCATAGTCTAGTCATAGTCTAGTCATAGTCTAGTCATAGTCTAGTCATTACGGTACATTCCTATTTAAAAATATGTATCCTTTCAAGGACATCATAAATTTTTATTGTATTTCTGTGTATGCATACAAAAATTGAAAGATTATTTATGGGTGTGTGTAATGTTTATTTATTTTGTAATGTTTTCTTAACAATATTTCCATAATAGCAACATCATCACTTCTTACATAAGTGTATATCGACCAAGTACAACATTAACACAAACAGATAAAAATGAATGAAATATAAAGAATGTTAAAAAGGAAAGCATACAAATTGCCTCTTCATTTGAACAAAAAGACTTTAGCTTCATAAGTCAAGAAAAAAAAACAATGAAGCCCAATATGAGTTCAAGTCATTGTAAGTATTGTCCAGTCCTATCATTTTTGTATTTAATTCAAAAAGATTTTCTCCGAAGAATTTATGGCATGTAAGGAGAATTGTATTTCTATCTTTCGTGGAATACATACAAGAACATTACGGAAGGAGAATTCAGGAACAAAGAAGAAGAGCATATCGATAATAATGAAGAAACATCAAAAAATTTGACATGTATGTTTGAGTGATTGTGATTGAGCTTTTTGCTTTAATGTGCAATCAATAAGAATGTGTGCAACACTTTTTTTATAGGCAAACAATTTCTTAATTTTATAAGAAATATTTTCAAAAAAGTTTTATTTTTATAAGAAATTTTTCAAAAATTTTTTATTTTATAGGAATTTTTTTTTTTTAAATTTTATTTTTATAGGAAAATTTTCAAAAATTTCTTATTATAATAGGAAATTTTTCAAAAATTTCTTATTATAATAGGAAATTTTTCAAAATGTTCTTATTTTTATAGGAAATTTTTCAAAAATTTCTTATTTTTATAGGAAATTTTTCAAACATTTTTTAAATTGTAAGAAAATTTTCAAAAATTTCTTATTTTTATGGGAAATTTTTCAAAAATTTCTTATTTTTCAAAAATTTCTTATTTTTATAGGAAATTTTTCAAAAATTTTTTAATTTGTAAGAAATTTTTCAAAAATTTCTTATTTTTATGGAAATTTTTTCAAAAATTTCTTATTTTTATAGGAAATTTTTCAAAAATTTCTTATTATAGGAAATTTTTCAAAATTTTTTAATTTTAATAGGAAATTTTTCAAAAATTTTCAATTTTTATAGGAAATTTTTCAGAAATTTCTTATTTTTATAGGAAATTTTTCAAAAATTTCTTATTTTTATAGGAAATTTTTCTAAAATTTCTTATTTTTATAGGAAATTTTTCAAAAATTTCTTATTTTTATAGGAAATTTTTCAAAAATTTCTTATTTTTATCGGGAATTTTTCAAAAATTTCTTATTTTATAAGAAAAAAGTTTCTTATTTTATAATTTCTTATTTTTTATAATTTCTTATTTTTATAGGAAATTTTTCAAAAATTTGTTAATTTGTAAGAAATTTTTCAAAAATTTCTTATTTTTATGGGAAAATTTTTCAAAAATTTATTTTTTTTCAAAAATTTCTTTTTTTTTTTTCAAAAATTTCTTATTTTTATAGGAAATTTTTCAAAAATTTCTTATTTTTATAGGAAATTTTTTAAAAATGTCTTATTTTTATAGGAAAATTTTTCAAAAATTTCTTATTTTTATGCGAAAGTTTTTAAAATTTTCTTATTTGTATAGGAAATTTTTCAAAAATTTCTTATTTTTATAGGAAATTTTGCAAAAATTTCTTATTTTCATAGGAAATTTTTCAATAATTTCTTATTTTTATAGATATTTTTTTTAAAAATTTCTTATTTTTATATGAAACTTTTCAAAAATGTATTTTTTTATAGGAAATTTTTCAAAAATTTCCTATTTTTATTGGAATATTTTCAAAAATATCCTTTTTAAATTGGAAATTTTACAAAAATTTTCTATTTTTAATAGAAAATTTTTCAAAAATTTCTTATTTTTAAAGGAAAATTTTCAAAAAGTTCTTATTTGTAATGGAAATTTTTGAAAAATTTCTTAGTTTTATAGGGAATTTTCAAAAATTTCTTATTTTTATAGGAAATTTTTCAAAACATTCTTATTTTTATAGGAAATTTTTCAAAAATTTCTTATTTTTATAGGAAGTTTTTCAAAATTTTCTCATATTTATAGGAAATTTTGCAAAAATTTTTTTTTTATAGGAATTTTTTTAAAAGTTTCTTATTTTAGGGGAAATTTCAAAATTTTTTTATTTTATAAAAAATTTTGCAAAAATTTCTTATTTTTTTAGAAAAAATTTCAACAATTTCTTATTTGTATAGAAAATTTTTTATTTTTATACAAAATTTCCAAGATTTTCTTATTTTCATAGGATTTTTTTTAATTTATTTGTTTTTATAGGTAATTTTTCAAAAATTTCTTATTTTTGGGGGAAATTTCAAAATTTTTTTATTCTTGTAGGAAAATTTTAAAAATGTCTTATTTTTGTAGGAAATTTAAAAAAATTTTTTGTTTTATATTCACAAAGAGATTATAATTTATATTAAAATGTATTTAAATTTTATATTTTTAACTAATTTTTAATTACTTTTAGCTCTTACAATCTAAAGCTTTAATGAGTTGTTTTTAGTTATATCAACACGTTTTTAATGGCCCCATTTTATACTTTTTCCTATCATTGTATTTGCTAATAAAAAAAAAACGTATCAAAAACTATTAAAACAATTTTAAAATATTGTAGTAAGTTTTCAGCAAAAGCATGGAAAAACTACACAGGCTGTAAAAGAAATACCTAAAGTAATTACAAAATAACATTAAGGGACTATTTAAAACAAAGTACTAAAAAAACATTACAGAACTGTACGAAAAGAAAAACAATAAAAAGTGCCCCAAAAACCTAAGAGAATATGAAAAACATTTAGGAAATTAGGACAAACAAATACAGCAATAAAAATTATTAAGTATTAAATAAATGTTCACTAAACGAGACTCAAAGGATGTGAACAAAAGCATTTAAATCCTTTTTCGTGTACACAAACAATTTTTTCTTAAATAATTAACAAAAAATATGATTTAACGAAAATGTAAAAATTAAAAAAATCTCTACATATAACAGAAAGATTATAAAAAAAATAATTTCGTTAATGAATCGTATAACATCAGTATAAATTTTGTTAAAAAAAGATTTTATTAGTCAAAGTTTGTTTGATTTTTTAAAACTTTGTCAAAAGAGATTAATTGTAATAGAAATGTTTATATCATGTTTATTGCACTAGATTTGTAGAATCAATTACAATCTATTGTTGTTGTTACAATATTTTAACATACATCATTTTAATTGGAATCTTTTCATTTTGTATATATGTATGTATATTAGGGTGACCATTTTTTGTATGAAGGAAAAAGATTTTTCGAATTTTATAACTTTTTCTATGGAATATTGTGACACTAGGTTTAAAAGTTTAGATCTGAAAATTTTAGCCAAATCGGACAACGTTCTATGGGCGCGCATCAAGCCCAAATTTTAAGAGCCCATTTGTATGGGGAGAAATGGGTTATTTTTTTGTTTTTGCGAAGTTTAGAACAAAAATTAATAATTTTTACAGGAAAAAATAATAGAATATTAAACTAACACAGCTTTATTTAAAATCGTGAAAGACCAAAATCCATGAGGTAGTTTAAAAGTTATTGCAGTTTTCCCCCGAAAATTCATGTCCTTGAAGACGCGCCTAAGGATATGCACCAAAAATTGTATGTCTTAAATAAAGAAAATCCAAAGTTAGACATGATTTATCATTTAATGGCTTGTTACTAGTAAATAGTTCAGTTTTGTTTATATCTAATCAAATTTACTTAGTTTATTTCATGTTGGAAGAAGGTACATTTTTCTCAGGTCGGTTTCAAAAATCATTTTTTAATTTTTTGAAAGTTTTGTTCAACAAAAATTACAAACTTAGAATTTGCTCTGCAGTGTATCAAAACAGACAAATGGAAGAATAAAACACAAAAAAATTAGTTAGATATCTTGAACCGTTTCGCCGCACCTGCGATTTCACATTGAAGAATTTCGTGAAAATGTAAATTTTTGGACCTAATTCGAGTAAATGCTCGGTAAATTTTACTTGTATTCAATTTTAACAAAAAAGATAATTAATATTATTGCCTTGTTTATGGAGAATCTATGCTAAAGGGTTTTTTAATATTGGAAGAGATTAACCCTTTCTTCACCGCGGTCAAATGTCAAAATTTGAATTTTCTGAAAATTTTCATAGCGACATTACGGCATATTAAGTAATAATTAGCGAATTTTAATGAAAAAGCGTGAAAATAATTGTTTTTGGTTATATTAAGTATTTTTTATTAAAACAAAAAATATGATCATTGATTTGACAGGTTTGTATTAAAAAAATGCTAATCTACATTCTCTACAAAAAGATTTTGATCTGTAGATTATATATGCAAAAATAACAAATCAATGTTCGTATTTACTTTTTTTTAATAAAAAACACTTAGTATTACCAAAAGCAATTATTTTCACGCTTTTTTTTTTATTAAAATTCGCTAATTATTACTTAATATTCCGTAATGTCGCTATGAAAATTTTCAGAAAATTCAAATTTTGACATTTGACCGTGGTGAAGAAAGGGTTAATCTCGTCCAATATTAAAAGGCCCTTTAGCATAGGTTCTCCATAAACAAAGCAATAATATTAATTATCTTTTTTGTTAAAATTGAATACAAGTAAAATTTACCGAGCATTTACTCGAATTAGGTCCAAAAATTTACATTTTCACGAAATTCTTCAATGTGAAATCGCAGGTGCGGCGAAACGGTTCAAGATATCTAACAAATTTTTTTTCGTGTTTTATTCTTCCATTTGTCTGTTTTAACATACTTTAGAGCAAATTCTAAATAATAATATTTGTTGAACAAAATTTTCAAAAAATTAAAAAATGATTTTTGAAACCGACCTGAGAAAAATGTACCTTCTTCCAACATGAAATAAACTAAGTAAATTTGATTAGATATAAACAAAACTGAACTATTTACTAGAAACAAGCCATTAAATGGTAAATCATATCTAACTTTGGAATTTCTTTATTAACAACATACAATTTTTGGTGCATATCCTTAGGCGCGTTTTCAAGGACATGCATTTTCGGGGGAAAACTGCAATTACTTTTAAACTACCTCATGGATTTTCGTCTTTTTCGATTAAAGCTGGGTTAATTCTCTTTAATATTCTATTATTTTTTCTGGTAAAAATTATTTATTTTTGGTCTAAATTTTGCAAAAACAAAAACTTATAAATTTTCCCCATACAAATGGGCTCTTAAACTCAGGACCCGATGCGCGCCCATAGAACGTTGTCCGATTTGGCTCAAATTTTCAGATCTAAACTTTAAGATCTGGTGTCACAATATTCTGTAGAAAAATATTTGAAATCATAGAAAAAAAATCCTGTCACACTAATGTACATCTTAGGGTTAAACATTTTGAAAATAAACTTCTGAAATGGAACAGAACTACATATTACTACTGTTGTTTGTAACGCATAGATATATTGGTCTGAGACCCACCTTTTAGTGTGCCAATCGACTTAGAATCACTCAATGAGTTGATTTAATGTCCGTCCGGCTGGCCGACTGGCCACCTGACTGGTCGGATATCCATGTAAGCTTGTTATTGAAATACAGGTCGCAACTTCAAAGATAGTTTAATTAAGTAAATTTGACACCAGCATATATTTTGGTCCAAGGATGATCTCTTAGATTTTTGACCAAAATCGGATTACTATTTCTGGTACCTCCCAAAGGGATGCCCTCCCGGAATACAGTTTTTAATTGTGTTTTAATACTATTCAGCAAATGAATTGCTTAAGATTTGCTCAGTACATCTGTACATCATATTTGTCCATACCTCCCATACAAGACACATTCTCTAAAGTCATGTAAATACCCAAAGAAAGGACAAAAACCCTTATATGTAAATCTAAAAATAATTGAATTTTATTTATAAACCGAAATTTGGTAACAATCGATTCACAACTGACCCGAGCTTCCGTATCAGGTCCTCAGCCAGAAAGGTCATAAAACTACTAAAATCTCTTTTGTTTTTTAAATAGCACTATAATAACTCTAAAACCTTTTGTTGGTCCATATTTAACCTTAGTAGTGAAGGATTATGTCAACCGAAATATACCCGGGTATATTTTGAGATTTAAAATCGCTGTATCTTAAAAAGTAATTACTGTATTAATTATGAAATTTGATATCCCCACCAGCAGTGTTTTTATACCCACCATCAAAAAGAATGTGGAGTATATTGAGATTGTCATTCCGTTTGTAAAAAACCGATAAAACCTTAAGGAAAGGATATAGGTTATTCTTCATTTCTTATAAATTTTGGTATTAAAATCGGGCAAAATTGGTTCATAGCTCCCGTATAACCTCGTCTAGGTTAATTGCTTATTTTCTAATAAATGACAAATTATAACAGCTATGATAATATTATGATATATTTCGTATATAGAAGTTTTATATAAGTACCAGGCAGCGTGTAAAATTTCATCGAAATCGGTTCACATTTAGAAATAGCTTCCATACAAAACACTTATAGAAATAGCCTAAATTTCGCCTAAAGCACACTTAAATGCCAACAAATCTAAAACTATAATAGCTGTAACCACAAAATTTAGCACAAGGAAGTCTTATGTCAATACCCGTCAGTGTACACAATCCGTCACCATTTAAGCTTCCATATAAAAAACTTACGGAAACAAAAAATACCAAAAAGAAAGGGCGCTTCTGTCCGGCTGTCCGTCAATGAAAGAGCGATAGCACCTTAACTACAAGAGTTAAAAAGATATACTATATAATTTGCAAATGCTACTAAACTGGGCTAATATTTATATATACTTTTGCTAAAATATCCAACACTTTTCAAGTACTCGTTTTAATCGATCATATAACTTAAATTTCGTAACAAAATTTTTGAAGTGCAATATCATAAAATGAAAAAAGGAATATTTACTCCAATAGTAAAGGCAAAGAATTTTCAATTATTAAAACACAGCCTATTTTCAATGAGATTTTATTTCAACATTTTCCATACAATATTTCAATACACGAGTATATATGTATATATCTCTTATATTATATTGAATATTTGATTTCTGTGGACAATTTTAGCCCCGCAATGCAGTTGACATGTTTAATGCCTTCAATTTGTTTGTAACAATCTGCGATATTTCAACGCACTTCAGTTTCGGTTGGCATAAAAACTATATAAAAGCGATTGTTTGAACATTTGCATGCAACATTTAATGATTTTAACACAATATAATACAGAATATTTTCGCATGTATGTAAATTTTATGGTCTCGTTATAAACTTCTGCTGCTACTACTGGACTTATAAATATTAAAGTTTATATTATACCACAATAAGTGTTTGTACAATCCTTTTGCTTAAATGTAAAAAATATTCGAATTATGAGAAAAACAATATAAAATGATTGCAATCATAAACGATAGAGTTTTTAGAGGTTGAAAAAAACAAGTAAGAAAGTGCTACAGTCGGTCAAGCCCGACCATACGATGACCTTCACCACAAAGGTCAAAGCTGTTATTTTTCCTGCATAAAGAGAAATATTTGCTAAATTTTGCCATCATACAAACATTTTCTCAAAACTTATATATTTAAGCTGTTTCCGTCATTTGGACTTATATGAGAGCTAGGGTCAAATGTGGACCGATTATCTCGAAATTTGGCAAATTGCATACAGTTGTTGCCAAAATTATGCATGCAAAAAATAAACTTCGGATTTACGAGCGTTTTAGTGAATTTTGTCTCATTTAGTGTGTTTTGAGAAAAAGAGTTTGTATGGGAGCTATAGTCAAATGTGGACCGATTTCAACGAAATTTGGTACGGTGACTTAGATCATTTAGATCAGCAGTATTTGTTTCAAATTTCATGAAAAAATATTGATTTTTGTGGCCAATATATCAATTCCGTAAAGTGGGACCTATGGGAGGTACCATAAATAAGGGACCGATTTTGACGAATTTCAAGAGCCATGGTCCCATTATCAAAAAAATGATCTGTGCCAAATTGAATCAAATTATCTTTAGAATTGCGACCCGTAGTTTGATTACAAGGTTTACATGGGGGTCCAGCCAGCCAGACGGACGGGCGGACATCGCTAAATCGACTCAGAAAGTGATTCTAAGCCTATTGGTATACTAAAAGATGGGTCTAAGGCAAATATTTCTATGCGTTACATACATCAGCACAAACTTATAATACCCTTTCCACCTATGGTGGTGAAGGGTATAAAAATTTAATACTTCTTTGGACCATAGAGCCAACAAATGTTTAAATTGAACACTGGAAACTTTTTGTACGTTATTTCATTAAGTCGATTCCAGTTCGCCCCTCGTACATGCATATTTGATTGTTATAAAATTTTACTTTTATATATGTTTTAACTATTATACGATTTGAGTACACTACAACTGTTTATGATTTTTCAAGTTTAAAAGTAAATTTTTAAGTTTAAAATGAAATTGGATGTTTAAAATTTATGTGTTTTTATACCCCTTGTCAGCAAAGGTGGAAAGGGTATATTGGGTTTGTGCTGATGTTTGCAACGCATAGAAGTATTGGTCTTTTAGAATCACTTCCTGAGTTGTTTTCAGGTACCTTTCGTAGGGATGCCTTTCCGGAATAGAGTTTTAGGTACTTTACAGCCACAAATTTAGTTGTATTTTAATAATATTCAGCACAAATATTGCTTATCATAACCTTAATAAGTGTTCCTAATTTTGTAGAAATCGGTCCATATTTGTATGTATACCTCCCATACAAGACACATTCTCAAAAAACGTTTATACACACATAAGAGCACAAAAACGTTAATAACTCTAATGATAGATGTATTTGATAACATAAACTTTGCACAGATAAATATTTTATAAATATGAACCAATAACCAAAATTTGGTAACAATCGGTCCACAATTGTCTCTAGCTCCCATATCAGACCCTTAGCCGGAAATGATATATATCTCGAAATTCTAAAAAAAATAGCACATAGTATATGTATGTATGTCTCTAAAACTTAAGAAAAACTTTTTTAATTGTTGGTCCATATTTGACCTTAGTAGTAAAGGGTATGATATAGTCGGGCTTAAAAACGACAATATTTTGCATACTTTTTTTAAAAAGTTATTAATACTAAAGCAGATTGTTAACCTTCTGAGTCTAGCAGACACCAACAATGTCCAAGCATTGCACTCCATATTTTTTTCTGCCAAAAGTAAAATTAGAGTGAAAAAAACAATGAGAAACACATAAACGCTTAAACGTGTAAACGCATAAACAGACATACATTTAATAAGCATGCGTATGTGCCTTAGCTTTCTTTCTTTGGATAATCATTTCCATTAGTTGTTTCCGAATAAGAGTAAAAGTGCTATACTATCTTTTTAACGTGACTTTTCAAATGGACCATACCATTGAAATGGAGCCAGTTAGAGTCAATAGAATTTTGAAGAATATATGGGTCGAAGAGGGTTAAATATGTAACTATTATTTAATATTTCAAGTAACATTGACATAGATGGAAAGGGTGCTTTTATTTAGAGCTGGTAAATGTTACGCATTAAAAAAATTGGACATTTAAAATCCGTAAATTAACTTAGAATCACTTCATATCTATCTGTCATTTGACTATTGCACAAATACAAGATTCTATGCTTAATGCCAACAAAATCGAGAAAATATTTATATAATGACAAAATATAGCAAGCAATTTATTAACTTGATATAACAAACCCAATATTTTCTGGACAACAATTAAATGACAAATGCACTTTAAACAAGTAAGAAAAGCTATAGTCGGTCAAGCCCGACTATATGATACCCTTCACTGCTAAGGTCAAATATGGACCAACAATTTAACAAGTTTTTCTTGTATCTTAGAGACATACATACATATACTATGAGTTATTTTTTCAAAATTTCGAGATTTATGTCATTTCCGGCTAAGGGCCTGATATGGGAGCTAGGGTCAATTGTGGACCGATTGTTACCAAATTTTTGTTATTGGTTTATATATACAAAATATTTATCTGTGCAAAGTTTTAGTCATCAAATGCATTTATTTTTGGAGTTATAAACGTTTTTGTGCTTTTATGTGTACATAAACGTCTTTTGAGAATGTGTCTTGTATGGGAGGCATGGTCAAATATGGGCCGATTCCTACAAAATTAGGTACACTGATTAAGGTAATTATATTTGTGCTGAATATTATTAAAATACAAGTAAATTTGTGGCTGTAAAGGACCAAAAACTCAATTCCGAGAAGGCATCCCTATGGGAAGTACCCGAAATAGTAATCCGATTTTGTTCAAAAAGTATAAGCATCGTCCTTGGACCAAAATATGATCCTGTGCCAAATTTCATCAAATTATCTTTAAAGTTACGACCTGTACAATGATAACAAGCTTACATGGATAACCGGCCAGCCAGCCAGCCGGACGGACATCGTTAAAACAACTCAGGGGGTGATTCTAAGCCAATTGGTATACTAAAAGGTGAGTCTTAGACCAATATTTCTATGCGTTACAAATATTAGCACAAATCCAATGTACCCTTTCCACCTATGGTGGTGAAGGGTATAATTATGAGCCAAACAAAATTAGTCCAATAGAAAACCGAAATAAAAGCACAGGAAAACAAATTGATAAGTAATTGATAAATATCGAATATAATCAAGCTATACACTAGGGTGGGTCATTTTTTTACTTCTGTCTCTTATCGATATCTAATTGTGAAATTATGTGGCCAAATTATGTCAGTTGGAAGTGTGAAAAATATTATTGATTTATTTGTAAGATACGAGCACGCGCAAGGGGCCCAAAGTTTTTGAGCCCATTTGTATATGGAAAAATTAGAGTACTTGCAGTTTTTGCTATATTTTTTTTATTTACTATTTATATTTAAAAGAAAAGAAATGTAATTTAAAAGCGAACTAATGCAGCTTTCCTCGAAGTTATAGAAATTTGAAATCCATATAACAAGTTTGGAGTTATTGCGATTTCTCCCCTAAAATTTGTGTCCTTGACAACACGCCTAAGGATAAACTGCCAAAAAAAAGTACTTTGGAGAAAAACTGGCAAAGTAAGATATGATTTATCATTTCAAGACTTGTAAGTAGTTAATAGTTTAATTTTGTTAAAATATAAAAATATTAACTTAGTTTTTTCATATTCGAAAATGGGTAATTTTTTTCAGGTGGGTTTCAAAAATCAGTTTTTAATTTTTCGAAAATTTTATTAAACAAAGATAAGCAGGATAATAAAAGTCAAAATTGAGGCCGATATCTTAAACCATTACCCCATAGCTTGTGTTCGAATTCGTCGAATTTCGCAAAAAATTTAATTTTTGGTCATGATTTGAGTAAATGCTTTATAAATCTTATTAATTTTTAATTATACCCTTCACCACCATAGGGGCAAAGGGTATTATAAGTTTCTGCTGATGTATGTAACGCAAAGAAATATTTGTCTTAGAACCACCTTTTAGTATACAAATAGACTTAGAATCACTTTCTAAGTCGATTTAGCGATGTCAGTCCGTCCGTCTGGCTGGACGGCTGGCGGGACCTCCATGTAAACCATGTAATCAAAGTACAATTCTAAAGTTAATTAGATAAAATTTGGCACAGATAATTTTGATAGTGGGACCATGGCTATTGAAATTCGTTGAAATCGGTCCATTATTTATGATACCTCCCACAGGTCCCATTTCCCGGAATTGATATTTTGGCAACAAATATTAATATTTTTTCATGAAATCTAAAATACATACTGCCTATATAAACCAAAATTACTGTGCTAAATTTCGTTAAAATCGTTTCACATTCGACCATAGCTCCCATACAAACTCTTCTGTCAAAACACGCTAAATGAGACAATAAATCACTAAAACGCTCGTAAATCTGAAGATAAAAAAAATTTTGAGATTTTTTCTGCATATTTACATTATTTTCGTAAAATCTGAAATCGAGTTGACAAATTTCGAAATAATCGGACTACAGTTGACCCTAGCCCCAAATGACGGAAATAGCTTATATATATGAGTTTTTAGAAAATAATAGCAAAATTTAGTAAATATTTGTCTTTATACAGGATAAAGAACACCTTTGACCTTAATGGTAAATGGTATCGTATGGTAATGGTAACGTATGGTCGGGCTTGACCGACTATAGTACTTTCTTACTTGTTTGTTATAAAGTTTGAACGTTGACATTATGTGTAAAATACTATATCATTTAAATGACCACCACGCGAAATGTTGCAAGCATTGGTTCTTTTAAGGTAATTTTTGACACATATTGAGCGGTGTTTCAGTCATAACTTGACGAATGTTGATTTTTAAATGCTCAAGTGTTAATGGTTTATCTGCATAAACACAGTCTTTCTGGCAGTCCCACAAAAAATTCTAATGGTGTCAAATCGCACGACCTTGGTGGCCAGTTGATATCGTCACGGCGAGAAATTACGCTGCCAGGATATGTCTCTTGCAATAAAGCCATATTCGCTCGAGTTGTGTAGCATGTGGCACCATCTTGTTAACATCTCTTATTTTCCAAGTCGTATTCTTTAATAATTCCTGAGAACAACGACGAGATCCACACACTCGGGTCTTCGGCAACACTTTCACTTACAGCTGCGATATTTCCAGCGGAACGAGCGAAACGATGATGCACAGGCCTTACAATATTTGTAACTGCCACAGTCTCTTCAAATTTCTTCACAACTTTGCCAATTGCTTGCGTAGTTGGACGATTATATAGACCATAATCTTCTCTTAAAGCACGATGTGTGGCTGTTGCAGAATTACCATTTTTGTAGTATGTTTTGATAATTTTTATGCGTTGTGCAATACTTAAGCGATCAATTTTCGTCAATGTCAGACTTTCAACTGAAAAGAAAAAAAATTGTTTTAACAACTTAGTTTGATAGATGTCGAATTCCAGTCCTATACGAAGTAGATAACCGGATATATCATATATCTGTCTGTCTGTCTGTCTATCTGTCTGTCTGTCTGTCTGTCTGTCTGTTTGTCTGTCTGTCTGTCTGTCTGTCTGTCTGTCTGTCTGTCTGTCTGTCTGTCTGTCTGTCTGTCTGTCTGTCTGTCTGTCTGTCTGTCTGTCTGTCTGTCTGTCTGTCTGTCTGCCTGACTGACTGACTGTCTGTCTATCTGTCTGTCTGTCTGTCTGTCTGTCTGTCTGTCTGTCTGTCTGTCTGTCTGTCCCTTTCCACTTAGGGTGGTGAAGGGTATAAATATAAGCTTGAGAAAATGTTTTATGATGAAAAAATTTAGCAAAAATTTTTTTTATTGCACGAAAAAGAACACCTTTGACTATAGTGGTGATTATGGTGGGGTTGACCGACTATAGCACTTTCTTACTTGTTACTAATAAAATTATTTCCCAATAAATTAATTCAATTGATTTTAATCTTGTAATCACTATTGAAAATCTGAAAACTTCTGAAAGATATATTTACTATTTTCTTATTTATTATTTTTAAAACATATTTTGCTGCAGGGATAATAAATAATGATTGGAAATAAATCCTTTTGGATTTATTTGTTTGGCTCTAATTATTTCAACGCAACAGAAAACATTTTTATTTCTTAACATTAATGCTTTTAATATCCTTAAGATATTTTGTTGTTTGATTATAAAAACACTGATTTTAAATCATTTTATGATACAATGAGTTAAATTGAAATAAAAAATGTAGAAATGATAAGATGATGTTTTTCCAACAAGTTGTCTTTCTTACTAACACATGGAAAAAGGTACGTTGAAAGGAAGCCAGACCCTGAATGTCGTTTCGGAAGAATATTGATGCTGACAATACAACTTCGTGAGATCACTGAAATGTCCTTGGTTTTACTTTGAAGATCTTTATTCTATTCTTTCCTTCTCTCGAAGATATATTTGGCGTCTGTGTTTCTGAAATGAGTTAAAAATATGCAAAAAAGTAGATTCATGTAGCACAAAAATATTGTTTTATTTATTGCTATTTAATAAACAATTGCTTGAACTATACAAAAGCAATTTATATGCATCAATTAATAGTTTATTTATTATGATGCAGAATATTTATACCCTTCACCACCATAGGTGGAAAGGGTATTATAAGTTTGTGTTGATGTATGCAACGCATAGAAATATTTATCTTAGACCCACCTTTTAATATACTAACAAGCTTAGAATCACATTCTGAGTAGATTTAGCGATGGCAGTCCGTCCGTCGGATCGGCCTGCTGGCTGGCTGGACCCCCATGTAGTCAAAGTACAGTTCACAATTCTATAGATAATTTAATAAAAATTTGGCTCCAGATCATTTACTTGATAGTGGAACTATGGCTATTGAAATTCGTTAAAATCGGTCCATAATTTATGGTACCTCCCATAGGTCCCACTTCCCGGAATTGATATATTGGCCACAAATATAAATAGTTTTTCATCAAATTTAAAACAGATACTGCTTATGAAAACTTATATCACTGTACTAAATTTCGTTGAAATCAGTCCACATTTGACTATAGCTCCCATACAAACGCACTAAATGAGACAAAAATCACTAAAACGCTGGTAAATCTGAATATATTTATATGTTTTTTGCATATATAATTTTTGTGACAGCTGTCATCAATATACCAAATTTCTAGATAATCGGTCCACATTTGACCCTAGCTCTCGTATAAGTGAAAATGATGGAAATAGCTTAAAATTTCCTAAAATAGACAAGAAATTTTTGAAAAATTTCCAATAAATATAAGAAATTTTTGAAAAATTTCCTATACAAATAAGAAATTTTTGAAAAATTTCCTATAAAAATAAGAAATTTTTAAAAAATTCATATAAAAAAGAAACCCTTTAAAAATTTCTTATAAAAATAAGATTTTTTTTTTAAATTTCCTATAAAAATAAGAAATTTTTGAAAAATTTTCTAAAATAAGAAATTTTTGAAAAATTTCCTAAAATAACAAATTTTTGAAAAAATTCCTGAAATAAGAAATTTTTGAAAAATATCCTATAAAACTAAGAAATTTTTGAAAAACTTGCTATAAGTATTAGAAATTTTTGAAAAATATCTTTTAAACCGAAGAAATTTTGAAAAAAAATCTTGTAAAACTAAGAAATATTGGAAAAATTTCCTTTAGAAATAAGAAATTTTTAAAGAATTTCCTATAAAAATAAGAAATTTTTGAAAAATTTCCAATAAAAGTAGGAAATTTTTAAAAATTTCTTATAAAAATAAGAAATTTTTGAAAAACTTCCTATAAAAATAAGAAATTTTTAAAAACATTCCTAGAAAAATAAGAAATTTTTGAAAAATTTCTTATAAAAATAAGAAATTTTTTGAAAAATTAAGTAAAAAAATAAAATATTTCTAAAATTTTTCATATAAATAAAGAATTCCTTCTAAAATTTCTTATAAAAATAAGAAATTTTTTTTTAAATTTCCCATAAAAATAAGAAATGTTTGAAAAATTTTCAAAACGAAAAGAAATTTTTAAAAAAATTTCTATAGAAATGTTTGAAAAATTTTCCATTAAATAAGAAATTTTTGAAAAATTTATAAGAAATTTTTAAAACTAAGAAATTTATGGAAAATTTTCTATAAAACTAAGAAATTTTTGAAAATTTTCCTATAAAAATAAGAAATTTTTGAAAATTTTCCTATAAAAATAAGAAATTTTTGAAAAATTTCCTATAAAAATAAGAAATTTTTGAAAAATTTCCTATAAAAATAAGAAATTTTAGAAAACTTTTCGATAAAAAAGAGATTTTTGATAAGTTTCCTGTAAAACCAAGAAATTTTCGAAAATTTTCCTATTAAAATTTTATATAAAAATAAAAAAAATTTAACAAATAGGAAGCTCCTGGAAAAAATGTTATATTGACTTCAAAATTAATGACTTTTGCTATTTTTGTTTGCAGTAAAATTTG
The DNA here is from genome assembly GCA_933228675.1 of Stomorhina lunata. Lineage (NCBI taxonomy): Eukaryota > Metazoa > Arthropoda > Insecta > Diptera > Rhiniidae > Stomorhina > Stomorhina lunata. The sequence goes on along the minus strand of OW121743.1, from coordinate 50,715,485 downwards.
ATTTTATTTGTCGTACTCATAAAACTTACCATAATTTTTGTTTGTGTATATTGAAAACGCATTTGGCAGTTGGAACTTCCTCATCAAAAACTACTTAAGCTTTAGCTTTATGTGGCTGCCATAAAAATTTGGTTTCTATAGAAATATTCCAAAAATGATTTCTTTCATTTCTTTTATTTCCATATGCCAAAGAAGCGATGGTAAAAAACGCATATGTGAAGGTATATTTATATTACATTTTTACATTAAAAAAAAAAAATATTCGAAAAGTAGATAAAAATAACAATCCAGAAGAAAACTTAAGAAATTGCCGAGGATTTGAATTTAATAGCAGTTTATAACTTTTTAAGGTATTGAGATCTTACTTATTACGCTTAAATTTCATTGGTATTTATAGTTGTCTTTAACACCAAAATTACTTAATTTGATACATTAGAAGCAAGATTACAATTTCATTATATTTTGGAATAAATTTCCTAAATTCGATTTTAAAAACATCTTCTGAAATAATTTACATACGTAAATATGAGTTAAAATGTGCAAGTCTTTAGTATTTTTCTATACTGTACTTAATAGCTTTTTATTAGCCTATTTCCCTTTCCACTTTTGGCTTTAAATTTCCGTCAACACATTTCAATAAAACTATCATAACCGGAAGAACTATAACATGAGGACTTTCTATGCATGAAAACCACTTACATATTCGTGCTCCGAATTACAAAATTATTCCTTTTCATAGATGAGAACATACTATTTATATGTTAAGTTGGTTGCACTTATTTTAGTCATATTTTTATACATATAATTTGCATTTTTTTTTTATTAAATATGTATATTTGACATTTTAATGATAGCTCTAAATTTTTGTGTCAAGAAAAAGTGTTATTGACATGCAACCTGTTGATTACTATAAATGACATACCATAAATATGCAGTAATTCAGTTTTTTTAGAGGAAATAGTAATTTATTATACCCTTCACGACCACAGGTGGAAAGGGTATTATAAGTTTGTGCATAGAAATATTTGTCTTAGACCTACCTATACTAAAAACCAATAGACTTAAGCTACGGTCACATTGATTAAACATTTAATCGAAATTATCAAATATTTGATCCTCGTAGTCTGACCACAAAATATTTTTGAGGTTCAAACAAGAAACATGTTGATTTGAACAAAACAAAATCATTTGCCAGCAAATAAAAATTTTCCTAATGTGACCACGCAAGAGCAAATATTTTATTAAATTTTGATCAAATAATTATTTAATCTTACAAAATTTTTGTAACATCAAACAGGAGCAAATAACAGCTGAGCATTTCTATTGTTTACTATTCAAACAGAAACAACAACATCAAATTTGAGAAACAACAACATCAAATTTGAGAAACAACAACATCAAATTTGAGAAACAACAACTCAAATATGAGAAACAAATTGCTAGATACACAATTTTGTTTTGAAAAAATTTGATCATTTGATTATCATTTTTAATAACTAATCCAAAAATATTCCCCATAAATTTAATGTATTTAAAAAAAAATTAAAAAATATCTCTTAAATAAAAAGTTATAAGCAATTCACACCACTTCGGTCTTTCTGGGCCACCCTGTATTTATACCCTTCACCTCCATAGGTGGAAAGTATATATTGGGTTTGTGCTGATGTTTGTAACGCATAGAAATATTGGTCTGAGACCCACCTTTTAGTATACCGATCGACTTAAAGTCACTCCCTGAGTTGTTTTAACGATGTCCGTCCGGCTGGCTGGCTGGCCGGTTAGCCATGCAAGCATGTTATCATTTTACAGGTTGTAACTTTAAAGATAATTTAATGAAATTTGACACAGGCCCATATTTTTGTCCAAAGACGATCCTTATTCTTTTTGGGTGAAATCGGATTACTATTTCGGGTGTGCATTCCCGGAATAGAGTTTTTGGTCTTTTACAGCCACAAATTTAATTGTATTTTAATAATATTCAGTACAAATATTGCTTATTATAACCTTAATCAGTGTTCCTAATTTAGTAGAAATCGGCCCATATTTGACTATACCTTCCATACAATACACGTTCTCAATAGACGTTTAAATGCACATAAAAGCACAAAAACGTTAATAACTCTAAGGATAAATGCATTTGATTACTTAAACTTTGCACAGATAAATATATATATTATATATTTATAAATTTGTACCTATAACCAAAATTTGATAACATTCGGTCCACAATTAACCCCAGCTCCCATATCAGACCCTTAGCCGGAAATGATATAAATCTCCAAATTTTGAAAAAAATAGCACATAGTATATGTTCTTATGTCTCTAAGACTTAAAGAAAACTTGTTTAATTGTAGGTCCATATTTGTAAAGGATATGATATAGTCGGGCTTGATCGACTTATTTTTTCTTACTTGTTTATATTCAAATAGTGAGCGATTGTAACTAAATTTGGCACAATGGCTGGTATTGACATACAGACAGACAGACAGACAGACAGACAGACAGACAGACAGACAGACAGACAGACAGACAGACAGACAAACAGACAAACAGACAAACAGACAGACAGACAGACAGACAGACAGACAGACAGACAGACAGACAGACAGACAGACAGACAGACAGACAGACAGACAGACAAACAGACAGACAGACAGACAGACAGACAGACAGACAGACAGACAGACAGACAGACAGACAGACAGACAGACAGACAGACAGACAGACAGACAGACAGACAAACAAACAAACAAACAGACAGACAGACAGACAGACAGACAGACAGACAGGCAGATAGACAGACAGACAGACAAACAGACAGACAGACAGACAGACAGGCAGACAGACAGACAGACAGACAGACAGACAGACAGACAGACAGACAGACAGACAGACACAGACATCGCTCAATCGGATTTAGAATATAAATCCCTTTTGGTTTTTAAGCCAATATAATGGAAACAACAGACGGAATGACAATCTCAATAAACATTTTTCTTAGAACGGAATGAAAAAATGCTGATTTGATACTGCTTTTTAACAAATCTCTATAAGGATGATCGTTTTATTACAGTCAGTGGCTCTACCTCTATTTATTGTAGAGATACGTTTTAATGAATTTTTCGATTTGGCTTAAACTCCCTCCGTTCCGATCCTACTAATATTTGACAAAGTTTAAAGACTTTGCCTTTATTAGTTCTAAAAGTACACCCGATTATCAACTTCATTTGTATGATTCACAGAGTTAAGATCTTACCACATTTAGTTGAAGGTTCTACAAATAGGGAGAAATAAAAATATTTGAAAAAAAGTATTATAATAATATCGGGGAAAATCTTCAACTGATTCTATTCTTTCCATTTTGGCAAAAGTGCTTCCATTGGCGAAAATATTTACTTGTATTAAGTTAAAAGTTTTTTTCCTTTTAGTTTATAACATATTCAATTATAGGTATTAAATGTACCCATATTTGACCAAGTTTTAAATACGATATAGACTATTAAAATTTATAAGTATAAATTTCATCAAAATCGGTTTATACCCTGATCCAATTCTTTGTTATTGAAATTCTTTAAGACTGATCCCATTTAAATAGCAATAGTCTAACGCTAATCACTATTTTATATATACATACGTATATATTTACTATTATATATTTTATATTCTTCTACAAAATCGTTTTCGATCTTTTATATAAATTGCAATCAAAACTATACCAGATAAATTTCCTTAATATTGTTATAATAACGCAGCATGTTTTAGAAAATTTTTTTATATATAACATCGAGTACAGATTTCATTACACAAATATTTGACCAGATAATCCTAACTAATAATTTCGGTTATGATTAAAGGAAAATGTATTTATTATGTATCAATTTGTGTATTTTTCCCTAAACAAAAATGAAATTACTTTTCGTAGTAAAATTTACTTAAATGGAATATTAATGTAAAAATCTTATAACGCTCAATTAACTTTGGCTAAATATTTGCTTTGCATAAACCAATCTGTAAACACTTACACAACCATACTTAACTACACGAGTACAATAGAGCTTCTTCTTAATGAAGTCTAGTATTATATAATTTCTTTTTTCTTTATACTACATATATAAGTAATATATACTAATAAAGTAACAACATAGTAATAAGACAAGCTCTATGAATGCATAAAACCAGTGGATGTCATGGTAAAATATCAAATAACAATTCCACTCAAAAACTTCTTAGAAAACGCTTTTCTTTAATGGACATTTTTGTACTCCCATTGCTACATAAATTGTAATTTAATAAGTCAGGCGACTAAAGTAACAACGAAAGCAACAAGAAATAAACAAGAAAGATTTTGAATAACAAAATGAAAGGATATTAGACAGAAATCTGAGATTTTATTTTGTTGAAGACAGGAAATGTTAATAAATATTTAATAGATGTAACACACAAAAGATTGTGTTTAAATAGAAAAAAGTTGCTCAAATTACGTTTTATTATGTTTAATTTGTAGAAGAAATGACTTTAGTTTTTATATAAGGCACAAGTGGTTGCACTATAACTAAACTGAAGCTTAATTTGAATTTAAGACTTAAGAATTTGTAGAAAAGACTTAAGGTACGGTCACATTGATTAAACATTTAATCGAAATTATCAAATATCGGGTTGTTAAATTTCAAGGGCCGATGTTGATTTTGAATAAAACACAAACTATTTAGGAAATTATTGTAGTTTTATTTTATTATAATATATTAGTATTACTCAATTATGTATGGAACAAAATATCGGCGGCACACCTCCATCCGATGGTCCAAATTTTCTATGATCCTGAGGCATAATGGAGGCTCTATGCCGTTAATGTGCCGAAATATCTCATCCTTTAGCTCTTGAATTGTTGCTGGCTTATCAACGTACACCTTTTCTTTCAAATAACCCTAAAGAAAAAAGTCCAACGGTGTCAAAAGTACATGATCTTGGCGGCCAATTGACTTCGCCATTACGTGAGATAACACGGCCATTGAATTTGTTGCACAAAAGAGTCATTGTTTCGTTAGCTGTGTGGCAAGTAGCACCGTCCTGCTGAAACCACATATAGTCCACATCCATATCTTCCAATTCGGGCCATAAAAAGTTCGTTATCATCTCATGATAGCGAACACCATTCACAGTAACTGCCTGACCGGCCTCATTTTGAAAAAAATACGGCCCAATGATGCCACCAGCCCATAAGCCGCACCAAACAGTCACTCTTTGTGGGTTCATTGGTTTCTCGACAATCACTCTTGGATTCTCATTCGCTCAAATGCGGCAATTCTGTTTATTGACGAATCCACTGAGGTAAAAATGTGCCTCATCACTGAAGATGACTTTCTTCGAATATTGATCATTTTTGCCACCATTCTAACCATTCACGACGTTTGGAACGGTCAAGAGGCTTTAGTTCTTGAGCCAATTGCACCTTGTAAGCGTGTAAATGCAAGTCTTTATGCATAATGTTCATCAACGACGACCGTGAGAGGTGCAATTGTTGGGCACGACGACGAATTGAGCTGGACGGCTCTATCGCGTACAGCAGCAATATTTTCTGCAGTACGAGCTGTAAGAGCATGCACTGGTGTTCTCACATCTTCTACAGACCCGGTTTGCTCGATTTTTTCCACGATTTTTGCAATTGTACGCACATTTGGGCGATCAAATTGACCAAAAAAATCACGAAGTGAACGATATGCATTTTGATTTGAACGCCCATTTTCATGATAAGTCTGGATAACTTTAACACGTTGTTGGATTGTGTATCTCTCCATGGTTCAAATTGAGTAAGTCTGAAATAGAGAAATGTCAAATAAAATTCAAAAAAAACTTGGCGTTCAGGTGTGGTTCACATTCAACATCGGCCCTTACAATTTAACCACCCTTTATTTGATCCTCGTAGTCTGACCACAAAATATTTTTGAGGTTCAAACAAGAAACATGTTGATTTGAAGAAAACAAAATCATTTGCCAGCAAATAAAAATTTTCCTAATGTGACCACGCAAGAGCAAATATTTTATTAAATTTTGATCAAATAATTATTTAATCTTACAAAATTTTTGTAACATCAAACAGGGGCAAATATTGAAACAGAAACAACAACATAAAATATGAGAAACAACAACATCAAATTTGAGAAACAACAACATTAAATTTGAGAAACAACAACATCAATTAAGAGAAACAAATTGCTAGATACCAAATTTTTTATTATATTGTTTTGACAATATTTTACTCAAAATATTTGATTTAAATGTTTAATGAGTCTGACCGTACCTTTAGGTGAGGATAGACAGGCAGCCGATGTAGTTCAGCATAACTTGGGTCCTAAAAAGCGGTCCTTTTGTGTTACCTGCAAAAATACAAAAAAATAATTACTCCAGGCTATCAATGAGAGGCTAATCAAGCCATCCTGAAGCCCTGATAAATAAGTCTATTTTACGAATGTTAATACTCGCTAGATCCGATAAATCATGCAGAAAGATGCCCCCAGATTGAGAGCCCGTGAAGTCGAGAGGGCGGGGCAGTGATAAAGAAGATGAGTCACTGTCTCCTCATCTTCTATGTTATAACAACTACGACAGTAGACATAGAATTGAAGAATAAGTTTTCTGGCATGTAGCCCAAAAACGCAATGACCTGTTAGGGTTGACATAAGGTCGCGGAGTCTGTGACGGGGTAAAGTTACCAAAATATTTGAACGTTTAGTGTTGTAGGTGGGCCATGTTTGCCTAGATATGAAACAAGTAGTTTCCGAAGACCACTCACTCTGCGCGGACGCGAAAAGTAATTGCCTAATTATACCCACCATCAAAAAGAATGGGGGGTATATTGAGATTGTAATTCCGTTCGTAATTTCCTTAATATTGGCTCAAAAACCAAAAACGATATATATTTTGAATCCCTATGAAATTCTAAGACGATTGAGCCATGTCCGTCTGTCTGTCTGTCTATCTGTCTGTCTGTCTGTCGAAATCACGATAACGCCTAAACGAAAGGAGCTAGCTCACTGAAACTTAGTAAAAATATTCTTTATCTCTGAGAAAATTTTGGTATTGAAATTGGGCAAGATCGGTTCACATTTGACCATAGCTCCCGTATAACCTCGTCTAGGCTAATCGCTTATTTGTTAATAAATGACAAATTATAGCAGCTATGATGATAAAATTTGGTATATAGAAGTTTTACATTAGGCGTAGACAGCGTGTAAAATTTCATCAAAATCAGTTCATAGTTAGCCATAGCTCCCATACAAAAAACTTACGATAACAGCCTAAATTTCACCTAAAATACACTTAAATGCTAATAAATCTAAAAGCATAACAAATATAACCACCAAATTTGGCACAAGAAAGTCTTATATCAATGCCAGCCAGTGTGCAAAATTTTGTCGCAATCGGTCACCATTTGACCTAGCTCCCATATAAAAAACTTACGGAAACACAAAAATTCAAAAAGAAAAGGGGATTTATGTCCGTCTGTTCGTCAGATAAAATCGTGATAGCTCCTTAACTACAAAAGCTACTAAGACTAAATTAGACACAAGAAAGTCTTATGTCAACGCCAGCCAGTGTCACAATCGGTCACCATTTCCCCATAGCTCCCATATAAAAAACTTATGGAAACACAAAAATACATAAAGAAAAGGTTGTTTATGTCCGTCTGTCCGTCAGATAAAAGCACGATAGCGCCTTAACGAAAAGAGCTAGAGGAACAAAATTTTACAAAAGTATTTTGGATATCTTGAAAAAGATTTGTGTTGAAAATGGACAAAATCTGTTCAAATTTAGTTAGACCTCCCATATAACCCCGCCAAGCGACACACATTAATGCTGATAAATTGAATACAATTGTAATAGCTATGACGATTTGATTTAAAATAGGGAAGTTTTATGCAATTTTTGATCAGTTTATCAAATTTTATAGGAATCAGTCTATATTTGACTTTAGCTTTCATATAAAAAACAATCACGGAAACCAAAAACTTTAGCAAATGCCAAATAAAAGCTATTAAATTAGAAACTATGATAGCTATGGTCACTAAATTTTGCCAGAATAAGCTCTATATATATACCAGCCAGTGTGTAAAATTATCGGTCAACAAAATCGGTCAACATTTAGCTATAATTCTTATATATATAACATCGCCTTTTTATATCTACAATCAAAAATATTTGGAGGTACATTCATGATATTAAGATTGCACCTATGAAATTAGATAGGCATCAATCAATGTTCAGCCCAGACTTTATATATGATGAATGCATTAGGAACTCATAACGAAATATATGGACCTGCCGTATTACTATTAACGTGTTTAGCCTAACTACTTATTAAGCACAACGAAAAGTATTTAACAACTTATTAATGTAAAACTATACCCGATTATGAGACTAAATATATTTTTAAATGTTGAGCTATAAAGCTACGGCAACCGAATTTAGTCCAAAGGTTTTACCAACAATACCAATTAGCTTAGCGATTTTTCAGTTTTGGTCCACATTTTGAATTAGCTGCACCCTTGTAGATATATTAGATATGTTTCTAAATTTAACACAACTTGATGCTGGGTATATAAGATTCGGCACAGCCGAATATAACACTCTTACTTGTTTTTGATTTAAATTGCCCGTAATTGGTCGATGTTGTCCTGACTAAAGAAAGCACCGGATTTAGCAAGTTTGTCCGCGGTGGAGTTACAAAGGTATGTTGTTGTGCCAGGGTACCCAGAAGAGTTCGATCTTGCAATGTCTTGCCATCTCGTTAAGAGATGCCCGGCATTCTCGGGTAAGAACAGATGTCGTATGGACATTAGATAGGGATTTTATTGCAGCCTGACTGTCGATACAGAAACGAATATCCCTGTCGTATACTCTATGGTATCTCAACCATTTGACTGCTTTGTGAATAGCAGATATCTCGGATTGTAGAACACTATATTGATCAGGGAGCCTAAAGCCAATTTCCTTCCCTAGAAGTGGGATGAAGAAGCACCCCCCCCCCCCCCCTACGCCTATCTTTGACTTCGATCCATCAGTGTCATCTGAAGATGGGGGTTCTCCAGAGATAGTCACAGTGAAAGATTTGTCGAATATAGGAGTGGATATGCAATAATCTATATGGTCAGGGATATTTGTGATTTTATCCAGGATAGTGGAATGTCCGGATTGTGAGTGGGACTAGGTTCCAATTGTGTTGAGACGGATAGCCGAGTTAAGAGCAATTTGCATTGCCATTAGTTCGGCTAGGAGCCAGTTGAGCATGGTGAAGAGCGCCTTGGATGGAGTAGTTCTTAAGGCACGGGTAATCATTAGAGCGGAAGATCTTAAGATTTTGTTAAAATAGTCCCTCTGGTTTGCCTTGGTGAGTGCAGGCCACCAAACCAGCGCACCGTACATTAATATAGGTTTAACCACCATGTCGAAGAGCCAGGCAGTGTTGTTGGGATTTAAACACCAGGTTTTGCCCCTCAGCATGAATAGAGTGCAATAGACGCTTTAGACAAACTAAATTGGGTGTTCACGCTCCAGGACAGTTTTGAGTCCAGAATGACCCCAAGATATTTAGCAGGTCAGTAAGCATAAGTTCAACCTTATTCAATTTTGGAAGACTATAGCTGGGAATTTTGTATTTACGCGTGAAAAGTACAAGTTCCGTTTTAGTTGGATTGACTCCAAGGCCGTTGGAAAGACTTATAGTAAAACAAAATTTGTTGAACAATTATGGTATATTATTACTGATCCCCCCATGGGTTAACTCTTTTGGTTTTAATACTCCGATATTAACACTATAAACCACATTTGAGAAAAGATTAAAGAAAATAGATAATATGGTCTTTATGATATCATTAAGTATATGGCGGTCGGTCAAGCTCGACTATATTATATCTTTTGCTTTATATCCTCTAATTTAAGTATAACATTTTTCAAAGAAAACGATTCTGCTTCAACAACAATAGTTTAAAGCAAGAGCTTGCCATGAAAACTCGATTATGCTTTAATTTTTCCAGTTTTTTTTGTTTTTATAAGTCATGTTTTTATGACATTAAAATAAATTATAGTGGCATTCATTAAATCTTCATAACAATTCAACATCATTTTCTTTAACGATTCTCACTTTTAATGTAATACTCGACACTTATATTAGCATTTAGTTTATTAATTTCCTCATTTCAACATAAATTTTATTGTATAAAAATAAAAGTTTTAATTTCGTCATTATAAGAGCAAATAAATGTCAAATTTATGTCATTCAACATATCAAATTGAAAATAACATACAAGATGTTACTGATTAAAATGAAATATAAGATAGAGGTTCAATAGATATTATATATGGGCAGATCTTACGTGACTGACGATACATTTGTACGGATTTTGTTGTACTTAATTGTATCCCATTGTCGTTTTACACCAGATATCTTTGCACAGATTTCAGAGAGTATTAACCCATCGATTGGCATTTTTTAATTTAGATACTTCTTTTGTATGAAAAAGATATTCGCTTTTAAAGTGCTGTGACGGACGTTACAAAAATTGGAAGTGATTTGTTTTTTCAACACGTGTTTCTGTAATTTTCATCAAATCATCGGTCAAAGTAATAAAAACAAGTAAGAGTGTTATATTCGGCTGTGCCGAATCTTATATACCCACCATCAAGTTGTGTTAAATTCAGAAACAGGGTGCAGCTAATTCAAAATCTGGACCCAAACTGAATAAATCGCTAAGCTAATTGGTAATGTTGGTAAAACCTTTAGACTAAATTCGGTTGCCGTAGCTTTATAGTTCAACATTTAAAAATATTTAAGTGGTTTCCCCAGTATTTACTTTGTTTAAAATTCGGTCTCATAACCGGGTATAGTTTTACATTAATAAGTTGTTAAATACTTTTCGTTGTGCTTAATAAGTAGTTAGGCTAAACACGTTAATAGTAATACGGCAGGTCCATATATTTCGTTAGGAGTTCCTAATGTATTCATCATATATAAAGTCTGGGCTGAACATTGATTGATGCCTATCTAATTTCATAGGTGCAATCTTAATATCATGAATGTACCTCCAAATATTTTTGATTGTAGATATAAAAAGGGGATGTTATATACATAAGAATTATAGCCAAATGTTGACCGATTATAATAAAATTTTACACACTGGCTGGTATATATATAGTATATATATATTCTTGCAAAATTTATTGGCCATAGCTATTATAGTTTCTAATTTAATAGCTTTTAACTGGCCTTTGCTAAAATTTTTGGTTTCCGTGAGTGTTTTTCACATGAAAGCTAAAGTCAAATATTTACTGATTCCTATAAAATTTGATAAACTGATCAAAAATTGCATAAAACTTCCCTATTTTAAATTTAATCGTCATAGCTATTACAACTGTATTCAATTTATCAGCATTAATGTGTTTCCCGGGGCGGGGTTATATGGGAGCTCTAACTAAATTTGAACCGATTTTGTCCATTTTCAACACACATCTTTTTCAAGATATCCAAAATACTTTTGTAAAATTTTGTCCCTCTAGCTCTTTTCGTTAAGGCGCTATCGTGCTTTTATCTGACGGACAGACGGACATAAACAACCTTTTCTTTATGTATTTTTGTGTTTCCATAAGTTTTTTATATGGGAGCTATGGTCAAATGGTGACCGATTGTGACGAAATTTTGCACACAGGCTGGCATTGACATAAGACTTTCTTGTGCTTAATTTAGTCTTGTAGTTAAGGAGCTATCACGATTTTATCTGACGGACAGACGGACATAAATCCCCTTTTCTTTTTGAATTTTTGTGTTTTCGTAAGTTTTTTATATGGGAGCTAGGTCAAATAGTGACCTAAGTGACAAAATTTTGCACACTGGCTGGCATTGATATAAAACTTTCTTGTGCCAACTTTAGTGGTTATATCTGTTATACTTTTAGATTTATTGGCATTTAAGTGTAGTTTGGGTGAAATTTAGCCTGTTTTCGTAAGTTTTTTGTATGGGAGCTATGGCTAAATGTGAACCGATTTTTATTGTGAACCGAATTTTATATGCTGCCTAGTGCTTATCTAAAACTTCTAGATACCAAATTTTGTCATCATAACTGTCATAATTTGTCATTTATTAGCAAATAAGCGATTAGCCTAGACTAGGTTATACGGGAGCTATGGCCAAATGCTAACCGATTTTGCCCAATTTCAATACCAAAATTTTCTCATAGATAAAGAATGTTAGCTAGCTCTTTTCGTTTAGACTTTATCGTGATTTCAACAGACAGACAGACGGACAGACAGACGGACATCGCTCAATCGTCTTAGAATTTCATAAGGGTTCAGAATATATATCGTTTTTGATTTTTGAACCAATATTAAGGAAATTACAAACGGAATGACAATCTCAATATACCCCCCATTCTTTTTGATGGTGGGTATAAAAACGCATAACTAGTGTGCTAAATATGTGACCACCACTGTATATACCAAATTTTATCATCATAGCTGTTATAATTTATCTTTTATTAGGAAATAAGCTTTTAGTCTAGATGACGTTGTACGGGAGCTGATTTTGCCGGATTTCGATAGGATTTTGCCGGATTTCGATACAAAAATTTTCTATGATATGAAGAGTATTTATGCCAAATTTCAGTCATCTATATCCTTTCGTTAAGGTTTTATCGTGCCAACAACAGACAGAAATACGGGCAGACAGACGGATATCGTTCAATCGTCTTAGAATTTCATAAGGATTCAGAATATACTTCAATTTTGGTTTTTGAGGTGATGTTAAAGAATATACCCCCATTCTTTTTGATGGTGGTTATAAAAACATAAGGCAGACAATAGATGTCAAACAGAAGTGAAGACTTGAGTTATTTCCTCAAATAAATATTGACAATAATAAATATTAATTTTCGCATACATCCACACATAATTTTCTCATCATCATAGGTGAAAAGGGTATTATGAGTTTGTGCTGATGTATGTAACGCATAGAAATATTGATCTTAGACATACGTTTTAGTATACCAATAGATTTAGAATCACTTCCTGAGTCGACTTAAAGATGTCAGTCCGTCTGGACGGAAGGCTGCTAGCTGGCTGGATTGGCCATGTAAATCATGTAATCAAAGTACAGGTCGGAATTTAAAGGCAATTTGATGGAATTTGGCACAGATAGTTTGTTTTTTTTTTGTCAATCTGCAGGCAATGACTATTTTAAGTTTATTTTCTGTAAAAACTGTAATCAATTTTCTAAATTTGGGAATAATCAGTTAATATTTGACCCTAGCTCTAATATTTATAAGTCCAATTGACTGAAACAACTAAAATATATAAGTCTTGAGAAAATGTTTGTATGATGACAAAATTTAGCAAGTATTTGTCTTTAGACACGAAAAAGAACACCTTTGATCTTAGTGGTGAAAGGGTATCGTATGGTCGGGCTTGACCAACTATAGCACTTTCTTAATTGTTTTCTTTTCTACTTCTACATATAACTTTTTGACTTCAATTTTATTACAATATTTAACGTTTTAATGAGCAGCAATGAACATCACACGACATGACTTTTGTATTCCTATAGTAGAATAATTAAATGGGATATATCTACTATACTTGAAAAGTTCTAAAGACATGAGTAAAATTTAATGAAGAAAATAAATAACCAGTCACACAGTGATTTGAGCCTATAGTAAAATTGGAAAAAACTAGAAGGAATAAATTTACAGCGATGAAATTTACAGCATGAATAGACCTTAGCTCAGTTAGAAAAAATATAAAATAAAATTTAAAAATATCCAGATATTTTGCCCGCAAGGGATCAGTATAATTTCCAAAAATCGCCCATAATACATTTTCCTTTTATAAACATATAAATTTTGTATTTATTTCGAGGATTTCGTGTAACTAGTGTAAATATAATATAAATACATTAGATTTTTCATATTTCCAGTGTTGCCATAATGTGCTGAATTAAACAAAATCTTTTTTTACAAAAATTATTTCTTGAGTGTTTCTGATCAAATTAGGGGCAAACCCATGTACTTAAACCCCAACGCAGATAAAGGATCAAAGCAGTTTCTAATAGTAAAGATAGCTAGATGGCGCTACTAAATTTTTTACATATTTTTTATTAGATACATATTTGTTTTATGTACTGAGTTTTAATTATATATTAATAATTTTAAACAGGAACAAAAAAAAAACCAGAAAACTTATAATTATTAACGAAATTCTTCTTCCGCTTCTGTATTTTCTAATATATAGTCACGGATTTGTTGAAAATTGTGAAAGGTATTGGTTGATTTTGTTGATACCCTATTGAACGTCACTAGTGGATCAGACGAAATTAGAAGTTTTGTCATCAAGTCTTTGTTACAATTTTCTCTGGTGTTTTTACGAGTATGTTCTAGTCTGCTTCTCCTAATTATTTTATAAAGGGACTCCAAAGCATCTTCTGAAAGCACACCTTAAAAAAATCAATTGTAACTGCACAATTTTTTATACAAAGTACATTTAATATTACCTATAGGCAAATCAAAGAACTCTATGATTTCATTTCCATGTATCAACAACTTGTGTAAGGTTGATGGCATATAATACAATTTCAATCATATAGTCAGTTATAGTAAACGTGACAAAAACACTTACCTTATTATAAGTAACAAATATTTTATCCAAAAAATTTTTATTTTCTTTTAAAAACCGACTTTTGGTTCTATTTGAATCCAGCCACGTTTTGCTAAATTTGCTTAAAACTCGCATGGTTTTAATTTTTATTTCTTTTTTACAAAAATTTTCTTCATTTTTTAATTTCTCTTCTAAATAAGCAAGCACCGCAGTTACTCTTTTCTTTCCCGGGGATCTAACCCAAACACTAAATAAAGTTTTGTTATATATATTTACCATTTTTTAATATCATGTTTATAAATTTCTTAAAACAGGCGATAATAAAAATTAATCTCATAACAAAGCCAACTACTTTTAAAAAATTTTTCTAAAATAAACATTTTTTAAAAAGGGCATAACTCAAAAAACGGTGTTTTTATTCTTACTATTCTATATGCGCTATGAAGACAACATTTCAAAATATATCCTTAGATGTTAAACGAAATGGCATCTCGTTTTATATACTTTTCCGAGTCCATTTAATTTAACAGTTTTTCGAAAAAAATTGAAATTTGCCATAATGTATACCATTTTTTTTTCATAGTTTTTTTCTTTGCATTGTAAAGTTTTTAACGTCGTATTATTAACCATGATGTCATTGTCAAACTTATATAAGGAAATTGTATTCCAATCGAAAATACAATTTTTATGATCCTTTTTCCAAACCTATTTGAAAAAAATAAAATTTTCTAAAAAATTGTAAAAATACTGTACATTTAAGGGAGTTTCATTTGAAGTAGGCCGACCGGATAAAAGAAAGACGAACATATCTGGAATGCTGAACATCTCAGCTTTAATATGGTGTGCATATTGTTAATAAATTCGCAAAATTAGAAAAAAGAGTTTTTTCTATGGGACGAATCAGTGTGAGTCAGTTTTGTAATGAAACATAAATACTGGTAAATATTTACAAATTTTAGAAACAATGAAATATAATAACAAATTCTTTTATATTTTATTACTTTAAATTTAACATTTTCCCATTAACTATTTCTATGATATTATATAGCATTATTAAAAGTTTTATTGAATACAAAACACAAGTACATATATAAAATTTTACTACGTGTATTCATTACAATAGTTTAACACTAACAATAAACTCACATGGAAAATAATTTGCAAATTTAATAACAAAGAGTCATTTTATTTTAATGTTACAAGTATTTATAATATTCTAGCAAAATTTTGTCTTTATTAATGCTTTTAATTAGAAATAAAGTGAAATATTTAGAAGATAAATAGCAGTAGTTATATAAATCGTCATAAAACTTTAAATGGTAAATTTGTTATGTTTATGAAGTGATTAATCAAAAATTTAATATCAGAACATACATTTTTTTCTGTCAAATGTGAAATTAAAGTGGATAAAGAACAATGAAAAACATATAAACGCACAAAGAAACACACATTTCATGAGCACGTGTGTGTGCCTTAGCTGTTTCTCATTTGATAATCGCCTTCATTAGTTGTTTTCGAATTAGAGCAAAAGCGGTATACACTCTTTTTTCTGGAACTTTTCAAAACGACCACGGTAAATTAATTAAAATGCCATTAAAAGTTATAATTAAGTCGTAAGCATTAAAAGGCTGGCAATGTTACCACCCATATGTCTTCAAAACCGATGATGCACGGTGGCTCAGAATCAATTTTTAGTGGCTAAAACCTATATTTTTTCATGACACAGATTCCTAAAATTTGTATGCCATCAGAAAGGAAACATATCAAAGCTAAGATTAAAAAAATGTTGTCAAAATATTCGCAGTAGTAGGCGTGGCATGCTGCTAAAGGCAAAAAATTTCAATTTATTTAGAAATACAATATAAAGAAAATTATAATATTTGGTTTCATATTAATTACGATTTCTTAAAAACAATGTTTGATAATATTTTTTTGTTATATTGTATGAACTGTTGTTTTTAACATATAATACTTGCGCACCCTGTATAGTTTGAAGTAAGGGTGTTATGTAATAAATTTGAAACCATCAAATATTACTAAAATTTAAAGTTTTAGAAGGACAAAAAAGAAACAAAATCGAAATCATTCAAAGATAGGCGAAAGTGTTTTCTTTTATCCTATATGTACCCGTCTATATATACCCGCCTGGACCCGCTAGTAGAAAAAACTCAAAATTTTAAATTCTATCTATCAGAGTTACTACCAAATTTCCTTAAATGCAAATTTCAGATAGCAATCCCAAAAGTTGGACCATTCAGACTCGTAAATCACTTACAACGATATATAATTATCATTTAATAAATACGTAGGTCAAGATCTACAAAAAACGTCACGACATGCATATCCTGTCTCCTATGGTTTTAAAAATATTTGACATCAAAACTTAAAATTTACAGTTTTTCTTCCATTTGGACCATCCTAATGAAAATACGGAAAATACCTCAATGAAACCTAACCAACCTAAGAATAACAAATATTATATTGTCATCCAAGATGGGCTTGTGACCTAAATTTTGATAAATCGCTAAAGAGGAAGTAGCTAAAAATGGGTTAGCACATTTGAAACGGAATAACAGATCGAAAATTGAATTTTAAGCTCAAATTTCTTTACAACCGCTGTACAGATCTTATTAAAACTCGACAAAAGCTTAAGATGTTATCTATTGACTAAAATGACTAAAAAATCTTTATTACAGAGTTTTGGCCAATGAAAAACGATTCTGAATCACTGTGTGACGGTCAGAATGTTACAGTCAATCATTAAAAGTGTTCCCGATACTATAAAAAGCTGTTAAATCTAGATTTGTTTTTTCTACAAAAATGTTATTAAGTTAATGTCATCTAAAAGCTTTCGGAGTAAAAATTTCCCAAGCCTCCCAGTTTGCAATTCCATTTTGCTTTTAACTTTAAAAAGAGTTTGTACTCAGTCCTGAAAAGTAAGTAGCTACTAGATTAATATATATATATATATATATAGAAGAAATATTTTGCAAGAAACAAAACTGAATAAACAACTGAGCAAAGAAAATGTTTTTCTAGAAGAATCAGAAGTACCTATTTATATCTCAATTGAGAGGCTACATCGATTGCAACTCAAAACTACTTTAACCATTTCATTAGCCACTGTTTAAAAGGAGGCCTCTTAAAGTGCACCATTAACTACTCAAATGTCAAAGAGTTTATGAAAAGAATTATAATATCCACTTCATTTGTGCTTAAACACTTTTTGAGTTTGCAAACGGCAAAAAAATTAAAAAGAAAAAGTAAAGAAAACTTTCTATTTCCTTTTAGCAATTAAACGTTTTGAATTTTTTTTTATTTCTGTTTTGATAGGACTAATTACACTGTGCGGCATTAAAATCAAGAACCAATTGGGATCCCCAAAATCTGAAAGCTTATGATGGTAGAAGATAAAGTTTTGATGCAAATCGGTTATAAATGATATCGATTTCATGCCTTATGTGATTTTGTATCAGTTTTTTATCAAAACCATTAAGAAGTACCAGGTCTTTTTTTTTTTGCACGATTTTCAAAACCTTCATAAAATTTCAGAAAAAAAACATTTTTTTGTGCGCTTTTGCTTTTATGTGTTAAATGGCAAAAAACTGGGTTTACACTGTAATATGGCCATTTTAATACATATTTGCGAGTGTGCTCCACGAAAAACCGGTATTTTGAAAAATTTGAGTTCAAGTTTTCGTCATTGACACCTGTCGTATGTTAAACCTATATGGAGCACATTAATAAGAACATATGAAATGATGCGAAACTAAAAGATCAACCGGGAGTGTTTTTTATATGAAAGCTATAATCAAATATGGACCGATTCCTATAAAATTTGTTATACTGACCAATAGTTGCATAAAACTTCTTTATTCTAAATTTAGTCGTCATAGCTATTACAATTGTACTCAATTTATCAGCATTCATGTGTTTCCCGGGGCGGGGTTATATGGGAGCTCTAACTAAATGTGAACCGATTTCACCCATTTTCAGTACACAACTTTTGTTACATATCAAAAGTACTCTTGACAATCTGGTAACCCTACAATGAATAAGTAGAGTAAAAATCGTGCCGGTCAATAATTTAATAAAAATAAAACTAAAAACTCGATTTTAAATCGTATTTATTGGAAAAATATTTATAAAGGCATACAATTAAAAAAAATAAAAAAAAGAACATTGCATTTTTAAGAGTGTTTATTAAAAACTTAATATTATTTCTTCTGGTGCCAACACGTGAACAATAAATTATTTGTTATAACAGTTAAAAACTAAGGCAAAGTTGATAAAAAAAAAAAAAAACAAAAAGTACAGCAAATAGAAGAAAGAAAAATAATTTGTTTAAAGAATAAAGTAATTAAATAGTTAACTTGAGAAAAAGAAATATATCTATAAAAATGGGTCCTAAAATAAACACTGATACTTTTACAACTCAGCTTCGCAAAGGCATTGATGAAATCAATAAAAATATTGATGAAAGGTTGGAGGCACATTGTAAGTCTACTGACGAACGTATATGCCAAGCTGTAAAAGATTTGGAGCAGAAGTTCCAGGAACTCATCTCAAAAATTAAGCAAGATCTACTAGCTGAAATAAATAACATTAAATCTGATATTAAACATTGTTACGAGTTCGTCAAAGAAATTGATAAAACTTGCACAAACAAAATTATTGAACTGGAGAAATCGCACAATTTAATATTAAGACGCTTAAATCGTCCTGATGTTATCGTCACTGGTTTGCCAGCTGCTTCGCCAAAATTGAAATTCATGATTTTAAATTTATCTGATATATTTGGTGTGCCTTTTACTGAAGACGATATACAATACACTTCAATTAAAAACCATTCGGAAGTTTTAATAAAATTCAACTCAATTTCTACACGTGACAATCTAATGAAAAAATATTTTAAAACACACAACTTAATGTTAAAAGATTTATTAAAATCAGATTTAAATGAGCATGGAGCAGATCTTGACCAAAGGATATACTTGAGCGACCACCTTACACCAATGGCAAACAAACTATGTTACATTTGTCGCCAGTTAAAAAAAAGTGGACAAATTTCTGGTTTCAAGTTTCGGAATGCCAATGTACCTCATGTTGTCATTAAAATGAGTGATGGATCCGAAGAGAAATTTGATATATTCAACATAATGGAGAAATACCAAAATTTTAAATAGCTTAATAATAATTATTTAATGAATTTGTTGTCTGCATGCATAAACAAAAAAAAAAAAATAAATTAATTTTTATTGATATTATAAATGTTTGTAAAAATTTTTTTATATTTTCTTGATCTTTGCATGCTTATTTTTTTGTTTATTATACATATTTAATTATTCTTGGAGTGCTTTTGCAGTTGTTTATTATATTATCTCTTGTATTATTATTATTTTTTTTCTCTTTGTTTTTTTTTTTTTTTTGCAATTGTTGTAAATATACATATGTACATACATATATTCTTTTCTAATCGTCTTTTACCTCATTTTTTTAATTGTTATTTTTTGATTTACTTTATCACTTCTTCAGTTATTCGCATATTATACTCTTTAATATTTAGTTAAGAGAGAATTTTTAATTTCTTTGTACATCACTACTTTTAAACTAAGAGAATTGAAAAATATTTACAATAATAATAAGAGAAATAAATGTAATTAAATGAACTGCAAATCTTTATATATTCAATTTATTAATTATTAAATACTTACTATTTATACTTAAAAACAATTTTTTTGTCATTATTATTTTAGTTTTATAAAACAATTAAATTATTGACTGGATTAAGAAAATTTATAGGTTGTTTAATTTTAAAAATCGTAAAATATCTGATTTAAAGATGGTTATATTTTTAGATATAAGAGTTGTTTTAGTACTGTCGCCTCAGTTTGTAGCATCTGAATATCATGTCAGTTAATTTGAATTTGGGTCCGGTTGTTGACAATGGATATAAAGCTAAGGTACACTTAAAGAATTTAGAGTCAGGTTTAAAAATAGGCCATTGTAACTGTCAAAGTTTGAAACCGTCTTCTTATTCAAGTAAATTTGATGAATTTCGCGATGTAATACTTGGAACACCATTTGATATAATTGCGGTAACGGAGACTTGGCTCAAGCCAGAAGTACCAAACGCAGCTGTTCATATTAATGGGTACACTTTCTGTAGAAATGATCGACCGCAAGAATATGGTAGAGCTGGGGGTGTAGGTTTTTATATATCAAAATCTATCAAGTATAAAATAATTAATGTTCAATCGGTGTATAATGAATGTGAAATGCTTTTTATTGAAACGATTGTTGATGGAATTACAATACTGATAGGAACAATATATTTACCAAGTGGAAATATTGATATATTTGAATCCAGTGTATACGATTTATTTGAAAGATATAGTAATATTATTATAGTTGGAGATTTTAACTATAACCTCATTGATCCAACAAAATTGAACAGATTTAGATCTTTGTGTCATCGGATAAATCTTTCTGTTAAGCACAACTCGATTGCGACACATTTTGATGTAAGATTCAATACAGAAACTCTTTTAGATTATTTTCTTTTAAGTGGACAGCTTTCTTTGATAGAGACGGGACAGATGCAGTGTCCGTTTCTATCGTCTAATCACGCATTTATTTATGCATCATTTAGATTTCCTACGGTTTCCTCTAATAATTTAAACAAATACATTAAATATAGAAATTACTCATTAATTGATATGAATATTATTAATTCGTATTTACTGGAATATGACTTTACAGACTTTTACAATACAATTGATGTTGAATTACAGGCAAATAAGCTTGATGATGTTATCTCGAAAATGCATTCCCTGGTTCCTGTATCACAGTTCAAAGTTCGAAAAGAGGCGGACTGGTTAAAGTCTCCAGAAATAGTATACGCAAAGTCTCTTCGGGAAATAGCTTATAAATGTTACATTGCTGATCCGAGTGATCTCAAATGGAGAATATTCTGTAAATACAGAAATAAAGCCAAAAAGGTCATGCGTAGAGTGAAGAAAGGATTTTTTGACAACATTTTTGCCAATGCTGACACTAAAAGCATGTGGAATCGATTAAGAACAGCAACATGTGATAAAAGGGAATCGAATGGTAGTGAATCAATAAATGTTGACGAAGTAAATAATTATTTTTTGGATGGTTTTAATAATGACTTAGGGGAATCAATTGAAAATATAATCTTCAGTGAGGATAATGTAGCGTTTTCGTTTAGATGTATTAATATATCTGAATTGTATACTGCATTTAATAATATTAAAACGAATGCATGTGGCGCTGATAATATACCATTAAAATTCATGAAAATTATTTTCCCGCTGTTAGATGACCATATTTTACATTTATTTAATTCTATGCTAACCACATCTGTTTTTCCGAGTAATTTTAAATTGGCAAAGGTTGTACCGATACCGAAGGTAGGCAAATCATATGATAAAGAAAACCTAAGACCTATAAGCGTTTTGTCAATATTGTCTAAAGTCTTTGAACATGTTATAAGAAATCAAATCATGGAACATATAGAGGAAAATTCACTTTTAAATGATCGGCAAACGGGTTATCGCCAGAAATGTAGTGCTTCTTCGACTTTGCTGGGAATCACAGAGTCAATCAGAAAAGATTTAAACAGAGGGTTACCAAATGTTTTAATATCATTAGACCTCTCTAAGGCTTTTAATCGCATTAACCATGTAAATCTAATAAAAAAACTAAATACCGAATTTAGTTTTTGTAAAATGTCTTGTTTGTTGATATATTCATATTTAACTCACAGAAGACAATTTGTAACTTTTAATGGTCTAAATTCACAGATAAGGGATGTAGAATTGGGAGTTGCCCAAGGGTCAGTTTTGGGTCCGTTATTATTTTGTATGTACCTAAATGGGCTGTTAAATTTGCTTGAATCAGAAAGATGTCACATATATGCGTTTGCGGATGACATACAATTACTAATAAATGGCAATAATTCAGAAGAAATAATGAAATCAATAATTCCCAATACATTAGATTGTGTAGCATCTTGGATGGCTTCTAATTATTTGACTTTAAATGTTTCAAAGACTAAGGTAATGAAATTTGGGTTGTTAAATATGTTTGACTTAGCTAATTGTTTGAGAGCTAGAGGAATAGAAGTGGTGGATAAGATTAAAATACTAGGAATTATTTTAGATGACAAACTTGATTTTTCACACCATGTAGATAATATATGTGCAAGAGTATGTTTTACGCTTCGACGGCTATACTCCCTGAACATTTTTTTACCACACCATGTCAGACTTAGAATAAGTCATGCCTTACTAATGTCACAGATAACTTTTGGCATGGAAATATTTTTGTCTACATCCTCTGCTAATATTACAAAAATCAAAGTTCTTATTAATAAAATTGTTCGTTTTGTTTTTGGCATAAGACTCTATAATCGTGATCTAAGAACTTATAATCATATATCGCCTTTTGTTGAACGTTTCCTTAAGTGCACCTTTAGTAATTTTGTAATCTTAAGATATCTGTTAATTTTTTATAATATTATTAAAAATGCTACACCACAATTTTTAGTACAACTATTTAGTTTTATACATTCGAGCAGAAATGTTCAGATTTTTATCCCAAGAATATATAACACATATTTTGAAAAATCATTTTTGATTAATGTTGCTCGTACGTGGAACTGTTTGCCCTCTAACTTACGATTTTTTTCATATTCTGCTCCAGTTTATCGGAAAAAATTAATTGAACATTTTGTTCATAATCAAAATTAGAACAACAGTTATATGTATATAGTCCATTGTTGATTAGGACCTGTATCTATTCTTGTACTGATTATTCGTGTTACATATTGAGGCTGTCTAGTTACGAAACATTAGTTTTAATTATCGATATTAATACATTTTATTTTTAAATTATAATTTAATATTATATAATATATAACATGTATTTAAATAATAAGAAAATTTGGGTTACTTTTTTTGAAAAATGTTGTATATACAATTGTAATAATTATTTGGCCAATGAAGGCTTTTATATTACATAATTTTGAAATAAAAAAAAAAAAAAAAAAAAAAAAAAAAAAAAAATTTTGTCTCTCTAGCTTTTGTAGTTAAGGAGCTGTCGCTCCGTCCATATATCTGACGGACAGACGGACATAAATCTCCTTTTCTTTTTGTATTTTTGTGTTTCTGTAAGTTTTTTATATGGGAGCTATGGTCAAATGGTGACCGATTGTAACAAAATTTTGCACACAGGTTGACATTCATATAAGACTTCCTTTTGTAAAATTTTGCTGCTGTAGCCTTTTTAGTTAAGTCGCTATCGCGCTTTTATCTACTGGACAGACGGACATAAACCCCCTTTTCTTTTTGTATTTTGGTGTTTCCGTAAGTTTTTTATATGGGAGCTGTGGTCAAGTGGTGACCGATTGTGACAAAATTTTGCACATTGGCTGGCATTCACATAAGAGTTTACAGTTTGTTATTTAAATATTGGCATTTAAGTGTATTTCAGGTGGAATTTAGGCTGTTTCCGTAAGTTTTTTGTATGGGAGCTATGGTTAAATATGAACGGATTTCGATGAAATTTTATAAGCTGCCTAGTGCTTATGTAGAACTTCTAGATGCCAAATTTTGTCATCATAGCTATTATAATTTGTCATTTTTTAGCAAATAAGCGATTAGTCTAGACGAGGTTATACGGGAGCTATGGTCAAATGTTAACCGATTTAGCCCAATTTCAATACCAAAATTTTCTCATAGATAACAGACAGACAGACAGACAGACAGACAAACAGACAAACAGACAGACAAACAGACAGACAGACAGACAGACAGACAGACAGACAGACAGACAGACAGACAGACAGACAGACAGACAGACAGACAGACAGACAGACAGACAGACAGGCAGGCAGACAGACAGACAGACAGACAGACAGACAGACAGACAGACAGACAGACAGACAGACAGACAGACAGACAGACAGACAGACAGACAGACAGACAGACAGACAGACAGACAGACAGACAGACAGACAGACAGACAGACAGACAGACAGACAGACAGACAGACAGACAGACAGACAGACAGACAGACAGACAGACAGACAGACAGACAGGCGGACAGACAGACAGACATCGCTCAATCATCTTAGAATTTCACAAGGATTCAGAATATATCGACGCTTTATATTCAAAAAGTGCTATCTACATTTTCTACCAAAATGGTTTTTAACGGAAACGTGTTCCTTGGCTTATTTCTCATATGTTATATAAATTTTAAGCAAGAAAAATAATTTTAAAACCTTTTTTTTTTATAAATTATTAAAATTATTAAAAATATTTGTGGAAATAATAACAATTGTTATAAAATATACATTGTAATTTGTGATAAACCAACAAAATGGACCACAATTCCCTGCAACGTACTGTATTATGGATTTCTAAAATATACTCGGCCTTTGACCTTAACAGATTGTAAGTAAACGTCATATAAGAAAGAGAATACCCTGAATTATATTGACGTATTTATAATAAATCTTGTTTTATTCAAAAAACTTGTTATCTTAATTAAAATTCGTGATATTTTGATAAAAGCTTCAATTTTCGTTATATTTTATTTTTTTCTTGTTAAAATAATGCTATCTACTTGCTTTAGTACTTGAAACGATAAAATTTTAACTCGTAAAAAGTGCTATCTACTATAGAACCGAAAATATAAGGAGTTAATAAAAAAACTTAATTTGTACAAGATCTTAGCCCCAATTTGTATGGAATTGTAAAACAAAGTTTATTTACTTCACTTATAGTTAATGACAAAAACAGTTTTTTCCCTCTCCTGTAAAATTGTGAATTTGTAGATAGCACTTTTTGAATATAAACCTTCGATATATTGTTTTTGGTTTTTGAGCCAATATTAAGGAAATAACAAACGGAATGAGAATCTCAATATACCCCCCAACCTTTCCGACGGTGAGTATAAAAACGTGAACTTTTCAATTGATTTTTTTTTAATTTTTCAAATTTGCATTACGATAAGAAGCGCAAACTTGCGCTTTCATGATTTCGTGTTCTATATACTGAAATACTTGGAAGTTAATATCTGTATTCAGATTTTCGAAACTTCTAAGAGTATACAAGCTATTCGAGTTAGAAGTCGGCGTCAAAAAAATTAAAACTGTTTGATTTTTGCCCATAGACATATATACAGAATTTTAACTCGAGCTGTATTAAATAAACAGCAAATTAACTTACTTTTTCGTTCACTCTCACACTAACCAAAGTTTTCGATACTAAAAGTTTTAAATGTTTACCAACTGCAATAACCGGAACTAAATAACAATCAATCCAAGGGTAATATTTTCAGTTTATTCTATTAGGATAAAGTCTCGCTATTATTTGCGTTTGGTTTTAAATGGAAAATGGAAAAAAGGGATAAATTAACAAGATAAGATAAAACTTTTTTAAATAAAGTAACTTTTCAAATAAATGTATATATAATACATATAGCGACAAGTTAACGCTTAACATGACACTACTATATAGTACTTGCAAAGAGAAAAGATATTGGTGAAATAAATTGAAATAGAATAAATGTAAAACCATTGATGGTATTTTTGGTAACCTTAATAAAAATGGCTAAAATAGAATTGTAACCCACTCGAAAAAGTTAACAGAATAAAGTAAATAAACTATTCATTTATACTCGAACATCAAAAGTAGCAAAAGTACGACAATAAAAAAACCAATTCCAAACTATAGGAATATTTACATTCAAGATACAACAACTGTATTGTTTATTTCAAATAAATCAAAGTACAGTGGGCATTTGTTCTTAAATTTACTTCAGGTTTTTGGTCTTAGATTAGATGTTTCTTAGGACTTATATAGAAAATACATTTGTACTTTAAGTAAGCATAAATTTTATTAAAGAAAGTTTCTTGGAAATATCGGGTGGTTAAATTTCATGGGCCGATGTTGATTTTGAATAAAACACAAACTATTTAGGAAATTATTGTAATTTAATTCTATTATGATGTATTAATATTACTCAATTATGTATGGAACTAAATATCGGCCAAATGGTCGCCGCGTCCACGGTGGTGCACCTCCATCCGATGGTTCAAATTTTCGATGACTCTGAGGCATAATTGAGGTTCTATGCCCTTAATGTGCCGAATTATCTCATCCTTTAGCTCTTGAATTGTTGCTGGCTCATCGACGTACACCTTTTCTTTCAAATAACCCCAAAGAAAAAAGTCCAACGGTGTCAAATCACTTGATCTTGGCGGCCAATTGACATCGCCATTACGTGAGATGACACGGCCATTGAGTTTGTTGCGCAAAAGAGCCATTGTTTCGTTAGCTGTGTTGCAAGTGGCACCGTCCTGCTAAAAACACATATCGTCCACATCCATAGCTTCCAATTCGGGCCATAAAAAGTTCGTTATCATCTCACGATAGCGAACACCATTCACAGTAACTGCCTCACCGGCCTCATTTTGGAAAAAATACGGCCCGATGATGCCGTCAGCCCATAAACCGCACCAAACAGTCACTCTTTGTGGGTACATTGGTTTTTCGACAATCACTCTTTTATTCTCATTCGCCCAAATGCGGCAATTCAATTTATTGACGAATCCACTGAGGTGAAAATGTGCCTCATCACTGAAGATAATTTTCTTCGAAAATTGATCATCCACTGTTGCCATTTCTTGCCACCATTCTGCCCATTCACGACGTTTGGAATGGTCAAGAGGCTTTAGTTCTTGAGCTAATTGTACCTTGTAGGCGTGTAAATGCAAGTCTTTATGCACAATGTTCATCAACGACGAGCGCGAGAGGTGCAATTGTTGGGCACGACGACGAGTTGAGGTGGACGGCTCTTCAGCCACACTATCGCGAACAGCAGCAAAATTTTCTGCAGTGCGAGCTGTACGACCATGCACTGGTGTTCTCACATCTTTTACAAACCCGGTTTGCTCGAATTTTTCCACGATTTTTGCGATTGTACGCACATTTGGACGATCAAATTGACCAAAAAAATCACGAAGTGCACGATATGCATTTTGATTTGAACGCCCATTTTAATAATAAGTCTGGATAACTTTAACACATTGTTGGATTATATATCTATCCATGGTTCAAATTGAGTAAGTCTGAAATAGAGAAATGTCAAAAAAAAATCGGAAAAAAACTTGGCGTTTAGGTGTGGTTCACATTCAACATCGGCCCTTACAATTTAACCACCCGATATGTTTATATACACAAAGTGTGTTTTAAACTACTGTGCAATAGGGGATAACTTATCTGTTTTAGACTTTTAAATAGTTTGTACAAAAGGCAATAAGTACAAAAGACACAAATAATCAGGTGAACAGAAAAGTATTGGTCTGTTTTATAGGGTAATTATTTATCGCTTCCTTTCTTTAGATTTATATAACAATATAACCCGATATACAAACGCGGAAGAGGAAATGGTTATGACCAGGCGCCGGTACTCTTTACTACCAGGAACCGACTACTTTTCATAACAACACGATTGTTAAATACAATAGGCAAAATGAGTTTGAAAAGGCAAACAGACGTCACCTGAGAAAAAACAAAAACAAAATATAAAGGGAAGAGCGCCCACAGAATTATTAAAAATGCAAACTTTTAGCAAAGAAGGTTCATACCGCTTTACTTTTAAGAATTCTTTACATTTAATTCTACCTTTTTTATTCTTTTTACATTTATTAGTCCATTCTCTTAGTGGCGATTGCTGGTTAGGACCCATTGTCGCAGTAAGTTACGCCAAAGCGATATCTGAGTTGAATCCTCTTGCGGCATACAAAATACAGTGGAAAGCGTTAAGCAGGAGTAGGCACCAGAAGCCGATGAATTTTTTTTAATTTTCGTTAATATCGATCATTATTAAAACTCGTGAAAATGAGTATGAGTAAATCATTCAGTTGGAATTTGGATGTTAACAGACGTGGTTGGTGCCGCTTTGTTAAAGAAAAGACAAAAACAAAATAGGCAAGAAACAAATAAAAATCCAATTTATAGCAACAAAATAAATGCTTCAGGAGAACAAAGAAATACAATCTCGAATATTGTTGCCCCGATACTATTATTTATGTAAACATTGGGAATATTTTTCAAAACAGAAATAAATTCTCATTGATAAAAAAAATTCTATAGAAAAGTTTTTGATAAAAAATTTTCTACAGAAAAATTTTTGATAAAAAAATTTTCTACAGAAAAATTTTTGATAAAAAAATTTTCTATAGAAAAATTTTGGATAAACAATTTTTTTTTTTTAATAAATACTTTAGTTAAAAGTAAAAAAAATGGCAACTCTGCCGACTATTTTTATACCCACCATCAAAAATAATGGGGGATATATTGAGATTGTCATTCCATTTGTAATTTCCTTAAAATTGGTTTAAAAACGAAAAGCGGTATATATTCTTAATCCTTCTTTCCGTCTGTCTGTCCGTCTGTCTGTCCGTCTGTCCGCCTGTTGAAATCACGCCTTAACGAAAGGAGCTAGCTCACTGGAACTTAGTTAAAACATTCTTCATTTCCAAGAAAATTTCGGTATTGAAATCGGACAAAATCGGTTCACATTTGACCATAGCTTCCGTATAACCTCGTCTAGGCTAATTGCTTATTTGCTAATAAATGACAAATTATAATAGCTATGATGATAAAATTTAGTATATAGAAGTTTTACATAAGTACTAGGCAGCATATAAAATTTCAAATCGGTTCACATTTGACCATAGCTCCCATACAAAAAACTTACGGAAACAGCCTAAATCCCACTTAAAATACCCTTAAATGCCAATAAGTGATGAACTGTAGCTTTGGCCACTAAATTTAGCGCAAGGAAGTCTTATGTCAATGCCAACCAGTGTGGGAATTTTTGTCACAATCGGTCACCATTTGATCATAGCTCCCATATAAAAAACTTACGGAAACACAAACAAAAAGAATCTGTCCGTCAGATATAAGCGCGTAAGCGCCTTAACGGAAAAAGCTAGAGGGACAAAATTTTACAAAAGTATTTTTGATATCTTGAAAAAGTTGTCTATTGAAAATGGACAAAATCGGTTCACATTCAGTTAGAGCTCCCATGTAACCCTGCCCCGTTAATAACATTTATGCTGATAAATTGAATAAAATTCTATGATAACTAAATTTAGAACAGAGGAGTTTTATGCAACTTTCGGTCCGTATGTCAAATACTATGGGAATAGGTCCATTTTTGGTCATAGCTTTCATATGAAAACCACTCCCTAAAATGCCACAAACTCCAGTTAAAACTATTAAATTATAAACTGTGACTGCTATGGCCACTAAAAATAAACTTTATATAAATACCAGGCAGTATATACATTTTTTGGACAATCGGCCAACATTTGGCTATAGTTCTGATATATATATAGTACCTGGGCGACCGAGCCTTGTTCTGAGCATTATGATAAGCATTTCGAGGAAAATTTTAAGTTTTCACATATTTTATTTTATAAAGTTTATTTTATAAAGTACTACCAACCCGGCGTTGCCCGGGTTGGTAGTTAAAGTTTCTAACTTATTACTGTGTTAACACTTTCTTTAAAAATTAACAATAATGAAATATTTTTATTAATTTTTTAATTGAATACTTTATTAATGTATTTGTATATTTGGAAAATATGGTAAATTTTTCTTAATGTATAATCCCAACTTGGACTAAAAAAGAAAAAGTGTCTTCATTGGTCCAGCCATTCTGAAGATATACAATTTTAAAGAAAAGGGGAATTTTATCCCCATTTTCCAATTCCAAGGTTCCCGTTGGTCCATTTTCAAAAAAATCAAAAAGCGAAAAACTATCCTATAGTATAAAAATATCCACATTTAAAACTTTAATTAATTGGGTTAAATCGTTCTCATCTTATCATCCATATTTGGGGGAATATCAAGAAAGAAACCTTCATCGGCTCATGCGTAAAAGAATTTGCTAAAGATCATAGTATAATCAAATGCACAGTTTATGATTTAATTCATTTTGAGTAATTTTCAGTGGCACCACCTGTCGGAAATTAGTGATACCACTTGAAAACCTTTGTCGTCTCATGCACAACAACCTAAGCTAAGGATAATTGCATGAACATAACATGGTTCACTATTCTAAAAAGGACATACAGACAGAAAAACATTAATTTGCTTTAAAGTTATAACATTACCAATTTTTCCCCTTTTTATCCCCTAATTTTTAAAAAGTTACTTATACATATTTGGTACTTGGTACCAATTGAATTAGGTACTTTTTATAAAAACGCAATTAACAAACATATTGTTTCTATTCATATTATTTCATGAGGTGTTAAGTTATAATTTTATCCTGGGTAAAACCCATTTTGGGCCCTGAAATCAAAAAAGTACCAAATATGTGTTGAATATTTTTCTCACATTTATTGATTGTATTATAAAATTATTTTATGTTTATGACTTTTGTTCAGGTAGAGGTATTCTTAATGCGTACTTCTATTAAAATGTATTACACATTATTCTGCGAAAATAGCGGTACGTAATATGTGAACAACCCCTTACTTAGTTAAGTATATGATTTGTTCTTTAACCCAAATTTTTCTGAAGATTTTTATCTATCTAATTGTCATTGGCTCTTTTTTCATAATTTTATTTGTCAATTCTACATCAAGTAATCCCAGAAACTCATGACGGATCATACAGTGAGCTTTTTGACATTTGTATTTAGGCAAGAGATTATATTATGTTAAACAAGTAAGAGTGTTATATTCGGCTATGCCGTATCTTATATACCCACCATCAAGTTGTAATAAATTTAGAAACATATCTCATATATCTACAAGGGTGCAGCTAATTCAAAATCTGGACCAAAACTGGAAAAATCGCTAAGCTAATTGGTATTGTTGGTAAAACCTTTGGACTAAATTCGGTTGCCGTAGCTTTATAGTTCAACATTTAAAAATATTTTAGTGGTTTCCCCAGTATTTACTTTGATCAAAATTCGGTCTCATATTTAAGCGGGTATAATTTTACATTAATAAGTTGTTAAATACTTTTCGTTGTGATTAGGCTAAAGTTAGGCTAAACACGTTAATAGTAATACGACAGGTCTATATATTTCGTTATGAGTTCCTAATGCATTCATCATATATAAAGTCTGGGCTGAACATTGATTGATGCCTATCTAATTTCATAGGTGCAATCTTAATATAATGAATGTACCTCCAAATCTTTTTGATTGTAGATATAAAAAGGGGATGTTATATATATAAGAATTATAGCCAAATGTTGACCGATTGTAACAAAATTCTACACACTGGCTGGTATATATAGAGAGCTTATTCTTGCAAAATTTAGTGGCCATAGCTATCATAGTTTCTAATTTAATAGCTTTTAACTGGCCTTTGCTAAAATTTTTGGTTTCCGTGAGTGTTTTTCATATGAAAGCTAATGTCAAATATGGACTGATTCCTATAAAATTTGATAAACTGATCAAAAATTGCATAAAACTTCCCTATTTTAAATTTAATCGTCATAGCTATTACAATTGTATTCAATTTATGAGCATTAATGTGTTTCCCGGGGCAGGGTAATATGGGAGCTCTAACTAAATTTGAACCGATTTTGTCCATTTTCAACACACATCTTTTTCAAGATATCCAAAATACTTTTGTAAAATTTTGTCCCTCTAGCTCTTTTCGTTAAGGCGCTATCGTGCTTTTATCTGGCGGACAGACGGACATAAATAACCTTTTTTTTATGTAATTTTGTGTTTCCATAAGTTTTTTATATGGGAGCTATGGTGAAATGGTAACCGATTGTGACTAAATTTTGCACATTGGCTGTCATTGACATAAGACTTCCTTGTACTTAATTTAGCCTTACTAGCTTTTGTAGTTAAGGAGCTATCATGATTTTATCTGACGGACAGACGGACATAAATCCCCTTTTGATTTTGAATTTTTGTGTTTTCGTAAGTTTTTTATATGGGAGCTAGGTCAAATGGTGACCGATTGCGACAAAATTTTGCACACTGGCTGGCATTGACATAAGACTTTCTTGTGCCAAATTTAGTGGTTATATCTGTTATACTTTTATTTTATTGGCATTTAAGTGTATTTTAAGTGAAATTTAGGCTGTTTTCGTAAGTTTTTTGTATGAAAGCTATGGCTAAATGTGAACCGATTTCGATGAAATTTTATATGCTGCCTAGTGCTTATGTAAGACTTCTAGGTACCAAATTTTGTCATCATAACTGTTATAATTTGTTATTTATTAGCAAATAAGCGATTAGCCTAGACGAGGTTATATGGGAGCTATGATCAAATACTAACCGATTTTGCCCAATTTCAATTCCAAAATTTTCTCATAGATAAAGAATGTTTTTGCTAAGTTTCAGTTAGGTAGCTCTTTTCGTTTAGACGTTATCGTGATTTCAACAGACAGACAGACGGATGGACAGATGGACATAGCTCAATTGTCTTAGAATTTCATAAGGATTCAGAATATATATCGTTTTTGGTTTTTGAGCCAATATTAAGGAAATTACAATCTCAATATACCCCCCATTCTTTTTGATGGTGGGTATAAAAAGGGCCAATGACATATTTGTTTTACGTTTTGTATAATATTTTGGTACCATTTGGTCAATAACATCCCTTTTTTATTGGCGACTTATCAGTTTATTTGAGAACTAATCGTGTGAATGCATTATTAAAATGTATTACATGTATTCTCTGTTGAAATCTATCACGACTTGGCGATCCCTTATATGGAGGATGAACATTTTTTCCCCAAAGAGTTGACAGAGTAGTACATGGGCACCATTTAAGCCCATTATTAGTAAGAAACCTATAAAAGCATTCAGCTCATTCATTGAAATCAATCAAAAGTTGCGAGGCTTGACTTTCAAAGCTGTTATATCTTCTACATTCCTGTAGTTGAAATAAAATGTAAACTCCATTTCCAGTAAAGAACTCTTCAGATTATCCTCTGCAGTTAGTCTAAATATATTTCGAGGAATATTTTAATCGCAACGGAAAAATTAGTATTCGCGGGTATCTTTATTAGGAGTCTAAGTATAAAGATGTTATCAGTACGGCTAGGGTTAATTTCACAACAAAAGTACTTTTCCGAAAAGAATTTCTTTTTTAATGTCTTATTTTCGTATTCCAATTTTTTAAGTGATAATTTAAGATCAAATCTCATAGTTTTCATAGATATTTGTGTATCAAAATTATATCTAAAAATGTGTTTTTCATAAAAGGCCAATATCTCGAAGACTAACCATAAAATTCCTCACAAGTGTTCGAATTACTAAAATTCTTATCTAGATTAGAGAGGATTAGATAAAAGATAGGATCCGACAGAATTGTAGGCGAGTTCACAAGATCGTATGTTTGATCAAGAGTGTTTTTTTTCCGTTGCGTTAAGCCTCCATTATTATTTGCGTTCATTTCTTTGTGTTTACTTTCGAGGTTAGTCTTTAAGGTTCACCGTATAACTTAATTAACTTTATGTATTTTAATGTTTTCATCGGAAAATTCTTATCTAAAATATCAATTGAAGAAAATTACCATTAACTCAATATTAATTTTATTTCTTTTTAAACTTTTTACTAATTTTACCTTAATTTAAGAATTTCCATAAATTAAAAAGAAAACCTAAAAATTTAACAAAAGGCTTTTAGTAAAAATATTCCTTTATTATTTCAGTTAACCATTTTTTAAATATGAAAAAATAATGTTAAAAGCAAAAACAAAAAACTTTTTATAAAAAACAACTTTACCAGAAACTTCGTGATTGAATAACAAGGTATGTGCAATAAGGAGTGTTCCAAATTAAATAAGTATTTATTGTTTCAAACAAAACTTATGCATAGTAAAAAAAAAATATGTTTTTTTTATGGCGTTAGCTTTTATCCCTTTCAGACCTGACGCAAAACTGGATTAACAGAAGCAAATATTTTGAAAGCGGAACCCACCCGCACAATCGATGCATCACGGTCTGAAGGGGTTATAGATATGTCTAATACTTTTCGTTAAAAATGAACTATACCTAAGGCAAGTACTTGAAAATACAATTAAAGAATTTTAAAAATCCATTAAAGGCCAATAAACGGTATAAGGAAAAAATTAGCATTGCAAGAAAATCTGAATGTGTCACAAATATAAGTCCAACAGATATTGATGATGCAAAGGAAGTCGAGTAACTTTTTTAAACGCCTATTGGCATCAGTACCATGCCTGCGGATCACTAAACACAGAAATGCATATAAAGGGGTGCCTATTATTCTGGAGATAGTAAAGAGTGACTACTTATTTCTTGTCATCATACAATCATGAAATTTTTGTACTGGGCTTTGAAAAAGAGTTGGTAAAGATATCCAAAAACATCTCCAATTTTAAATGTAATTGTACAACCTCCTCCAAAAAGAAAGAATTTCTGAAAAAAAAAATTATATAAATTTTATTCGGAACACTCCTTTTATTTACAAATATATAATAAAACAAGTAAGAGTGGTATATTCGGCTTTGCGAATCTTGGATACCCTTCACCAATGGTGTTCCAAAAGTACTTAATGTAATTCGAAGCAATATTTGGTTATACTAGTATTATATGCAAAGAGTCTTTAAAATTAAGAGTCGGAAAACGAAAACCTTTTCGGTGGCGTCATCATCTAGAATAGTTATGCACCCAAAGGTTAAGTTGGGCAGGTGGCTGATGTCTAGGGAAGCTTCACTTGGGTTCTAAAGTGGTCCCTTTGTGAAACATAATGATTACTAGACTACAAGATTTGATGAAGTTTAAGTATTCTGGCATGCAACCCAAAAACACAGTGCCCAGTGAGGGTCAGAAATACTTTTGTCAAATGTTGTCCCTCTAGAAAGTTTATTTTAGGCGCTATTGTCCTGAATATCAATATTGTACAACGTCTTTATACTAAATGTCATCATCGTATCTATTATAATTTGTCACTTATTAGCTACTAAGAGATTGCCTTAGGCGAAGTTTTACGGGATCAATTGTCTAACGTGAACGGATTTCTCCCAATTGCAATTAAAAAATTTAAATTTTTGTTGATATGTGAGATACTTACATACATATGTAGGTTTTGAACGGATATCATGTAATTAGCTGCATTTTTGTACTTCCTAAGAAGATTACCTATAATTTGATATATAATACATTCTCAAATGTTATCATAATGTTCAAAAGTCAGACACAAAATTAAGATAAATGCAGTGTGTCTGTCTGCTAAAACCAGATTTGTGGAGCTCCTGAATTGTCCCACCCTGAATTTCAACATTGTCGATCAAAACATTATCGCTTAAACGCTAAATTATATCTACCACAAATTACAGAATGCATCAGGATTTAGATAATCCCCTGCGAAGGACGCTATTAAACTTCATCAAAATAAACATCTGAGATATGGACAAAACAGGAGCTCCAAAAACTTGACTACAACAGAAAAAAGTACAGACAGGTAGACGGACGGACATATAGACGGACGGACAAACAAACAGACGGACGGACGGGCAAACAAACAGACGGACGGACGGAGGTCGCGAAATCGATTCTTGTGCCGATTCTGTGTTGATAGGTACAATTTGAATGGTATTCATAATCAGATTTGTGGAGTATATATATCAGATTTTAGAAAATCCTCCCATAAACGATGTCAAATTTCATCACAATCGGTCCATAAACACCTGAGATATCGCTGAAACAATATTTACAAAATGTAAACAAAATTTCTTAGACACGTACTTTGGGCAATTTGCTGTACATCAAATGTAGTTTTATGGCGATATCTCAATTGTTTATAGACCGCTTTTGATAAAATTTAATAACGTGCTTGGTGGGGGAATTTCCTAAAATCTGATATAAAATTTATGTAGGTCCGTACTAAAGGAGGATAGTTTTTCCTATTTCTGCATTTAATTTTTTCAACAAACATTCTCTAATGTGTTCTTTGGGCAATTTGCGATACATCAAATTCAGTGTTTTGGCGATATCTCAGTTGTTTATGGACCGATTTTGATGAAATTTTAGAGTGCTTTGGGAAAATATTTCCTACAATCTGATATATAACATATTATCACATGTACACCAGGAGTATCTTTTTTCTCTTGTTATTTAAAAGTGTGTTTCAATCAAAAATTTTCAAATTTTCGTCTAATTTTTGGTATTTTTTCGATATTTTCGGTGTTTATAAACCGATTTTAATGAAATTTAATAGCGTTCATTGCGGGAGAATTTCCTAAAATCTGATATATAATTTATGTAAGTCCATCCTCCAGGGGCTTCAGAAACTTGATTTCAACAGACAGACAGACAGACAGACGGACGGACAGACAGACAGACGGACATCGCTTAATCGATTCTCCTCCCGATTCTGAGTCGATCGGTATAATTTTTATGGGGTCTACGATCACTAATAAAAAAATTACAAACGGAATCACAAACTTAAAATACCCTTTCACCTATTGGTGAAGGGTATAAAAAGGACAGACAGGTAGACGGACGGACAAACAAACAGACGGACGGACGGGCAAACAAACAGACGGACGGACAGAAAGACGGAGGTCGCGAAATCGATTCTTGTGCCGATTCTGAGTTGATCGGTACAATTTGAATGGTATTCATAATCAGATTTGTGGAGTATATATATCAGATTTTAGAAAATCCTCCCATAAAGAAATATGTCAAATTTCATCACAATCGGTCCATAAACACCTGAGATATCGCTGAAACAATACTTACAAAATGTAAACAAAATTTCTTAGACACGTACTTTGGGCAATTTGCTGTACATCAAATGTAGTGTTATGGCGATATCTCAATTGTTTATAGACCGCTTTTGATAAAATTTAATAACGTGCTTGGTGGGGGAATTTCCTAAAATCTGATATAAAATTTATGTAGGTCCGTACTAAAGGAGGATAGTTTTTCCTATTTCTGCATTTAATTTTTTCAACAAACATTCTCTAATGTGTTCTTTGGGCAATTTGCGATACATCAAATTCAGTGTTTTGGCGATATCTCAGTTGTTTATGGACCGATTTTGATGAAATTTTACAGAGTGCTTTAGGAAAATATTTCCTACAATCTGATATATAACATATTATCACATGTACACCAGGAGTATCTTTTTTCTCTTGTTATTTAAAAGTGTGTTTCAATCAAAAATTTTCAAATTTTCGTCTAATTTTTGGTATTTTTT
The DNA here is from genome assembly GCA_933228675.1 of Stomorhina lunata. NCBI lineage: Eukaryota > Metazoa > Arthropoda > Insecta > Diptera > Rhiniidae > Stomorhina > Stomorhina lunata. The sequence continues at coordinate 50,677,595 of OW121743.1, read as the reverse complement.
CGATATTTTCGGTGTTTATAAACCGATTTTAATGAAATTTAATAGCGTTCATTGCGGGAGAATTTCCTAAAATCTGATATATAATTTATGTAAGTCCATCCTCCAGGGGCTTCAGAAACTTTATTTCAACAGACAGACAGACAGACAGACGGACGGACAGACAGACAGACAGACGGACATCGCTTAATCGAGTCTCCTCCCGATTCTGAGTCGATCGGTATAATTTTTATGGGGTCTACGATCACTAATAAAAAAATTACAAACGGAATCACAAACTTATAATACCCTTTCACCTATTGGTGAAGGGTATAAAAATGTATGAAACTATATCAAGAGTCTGTACGACAGACATATTAAGAAGAAAATATAAAAAAGAAGACTTTCTGTTAAAATATTTAAACTGGCCATTCCATTATTAAAATGTTTTTTGTACCTTAAAAAAAAGGGATGAACAAGAATTGATTTTGATTTGTACAGTTTTCATAAATTAAATTAAATAAACTTCCATTTACATTTTAAACCTTTCTTTTTTCTTTCATCTGTCCTTTTGGAATACTATGCAATTTTGGAAAATAGACTTAAAATTATTTAACAGAAAAATTCTTCTAGAAAATAGCCTATTATCAAATAAGGTTTAAACCTTTTTTAATAGAATTTGATTGAATTAAATTAAGAAAAAAAAAAAATGCTTCCTATTATTAGAAGACATCTCTTTTTTTTAAATCTACTAGAATTTAAGTTGTTAGAGATTTATTTTTGTAACATTTTTTGTCAGTTTAAAACTAAAAAATTTTCAATTTTCTTGTTTTTCATTGAGTATATTTTATTCGCAAATTTAAAATAACTGTTGAAATTTATACCACCTTTAAAGACTGTACAAAAGGGGGTCTCGAAAACAAAGCTCGCCGTACACCACCGAATATAAAGTATTGCTTTGAGGCAGTTTCGAAAAAAATTTTCTTAATTTTTCCGATGCACATTGGCATTTACAGTCGGATCTTAAAGTGTCATATATACATGTTTTTGCCTCGAAGAGGCCAATATTTTGCTTTAATACTCATTGGTCTCAGATATTCAGTTCTAGCATTTATCCATTAGACCTCAGTTGCTACCATCCTAATGTACCTCCCTAATATCAGAAAATTAAAACTCTTAAAAAATCGTTAAACTTTTAGTAAGGAAATTTTTCGATAATTCCAACCGAACTATTAAAAACAAGGAATTTTTGTTTTTGCCACACATTTTCCGTTATATATGCGGCTATATAACTGCATTTCAAAATGTTGCAAAATCGGCTTGACTTTTTATACCCACCATCAAAAAGAATGTGTGGTATATTAAGATTGTCATTCCGTTTGATTGCCTCAAAAACCAAAATTTAAGTATATTCTGAATCCTTATGAAATTCTAAACCGATTAAGCGATGCCCGTCTATTTGTCTGTCTGTCTGTCTGTCTGTCTGTCTGTCTGTCTGTCTGTCTGTCTAGCTGTCCGCCTGTCTGTTGTTGGCACGATAAAACCTTAACGAAAAGATATAAGATCACTGAAATTTGGCACAAATATTCCTTATTTCTTGGAAAAATTTAAATTGGGCAAAATCGGTTCATATTTGATCATAGCTCCCATAAAACTCCGTCTAGGCTAATCGCTTAGTAGCAAATAAATGACAAATTATAACAGCTATGATGATACAATTTAGTATGTATAAGTTTTACATAAGTACTAGGCAGCATATAAAATATCACCGAAATTGGTTCACAATTAACCAAAGCTCCCATAAAAAACACTTACGCCCACAGCCTAAATTAAACCTAGAATATCCTTAAATGCCAATAAATGATAAACTGTAATAGCTTTGTCCACTAAATTTGGCACAAGGAAGGGTTATGTCAATGACAGCTAGTGCGCAAAATTTAATCGCAGTCGGTCAACATTTAACCATAGCTTCCATATAAAAAACGGAAACACAAAAATACAAAAAAGGGGGTTTATGTCCGTCTATCCGTCAGATAAAAGCGATAGCGCCCTATCGAAAAGAGCTAGAGCGACACAATTTTACAGAAGTATTTTGGATATCTTGAAAAAGTTATGTGTTGAAAATGGACAAAATCGGTACATATTTAGTTAGAGCCCCGGAATCACATTAATGATGATAAATTGAATACAATTGTAATAGCTATGACGACTAAATTTAGAATAGGGAAGTTTTATGCAACTATTGGTCAGTATATCAAATTTTATAGGAATCGGTCCATATTTGACTATAGCTTTCATATAACATAAAAGCTATTAAAGTAGAAACTAAGACAGTTATGGCCACTAAATTTTGCGAGAACAAGCTGTGTATAAAAACCAGCCGGTGTGTAAAATCGGTCAACATATATATATATATATATAAATATAATGTATATTTATATATATGTATATATATGTATAATTTCCGGCTAAGGGCCTAATATGGGAGCTAGGGTCAATTGTGGACCGATTGCTTCCAAATTTTGGTTCATATTTATAAAATATTTATCAAAGTTTAAGTAATCAAGTGCATTTATCTTTAGAGTTATTATCGTTTGTGTGCTTTTATATGTATATAAACGTCTTTTGAGAATGAGTCTTCTGTGCGAGGTATATATACAAATATGGGCCGATTTCTACAAAATTAGAAACGCTGATTAAGGCTATGATAGGCAATATTTGTGCTGAATATTATTAAAATACAACTAAATTTGTGGCTGTAATGGATCAAAAACTCTATTCCGGAAAGGCATTCCAATAGGAGGCACCCGAAATAGTAATCCGATTTTGCCCAGGATCGTCCTTGGACCAAAATATGAGCCTGTACGAAATTTCGTCAAATTATCTTTACAGTTACGACCTGTACAATGATCACTTTCTTACTTGTTATACCCTTCACCACCATCGGTGGAAACGGTATTATAAGTTTGTGCTGATGTATGTAACGCATAGAAATATTTGTTTTAGACCCACCTTTTACTATACCAATAGGCTAAGAATCACTTTCTTAGAATCACGGTCAAGTTCGACCATACGATACCCTTCACCAATAAGGTCAAAGGTGTTCTTTTCCTGTATAAAGACAAATATTTGCTAAATTTTGCCATCAAACAAACATTTTCTCAAAACTTACATATTTAAGCTGTTTCCGTCATTTGGACTTATATGAGAGCTAGGGTCAATTGTTTACCGATTATCTCAAAATTTGGCAAGTTCATTACAGATTTTTTGTTTTAGTGATTTTGTCTCATTTAGTGCGTTTTGACAGAAGTGTTTGTGTGGGAGCTATGGTCAAATGTGGACCGATTTCAACGAAATTTGGTACAGTTTATATAAGCAGTATTTGTTTTAAATTTCTTGAAAAATGTTGATATTTGTGGCCAATATATTAATTCTGTGAAGTGGGACCTATGGGAGGTACCATAAATAATGGACCGATTTTGACGAATTTCAATAGCCATGGTCCCACTATGATTTGTGTCAAATTTCATCAAATTATCTTTAGAATTGCGACTTGTAGTTTGATTACAAGGTTTACATGGGGGTCCAACCAAACGTCCAGACGGACGGACTGACATCGCCAAATCGACTCAGACAGTGATTCTGAGCCTATTGGTATACTAAAAGGTGGGTCTAAGACAAATATTTCTATGCGTTACATACATCAGCACAAACTTATAATACCCCTGCCACCTAAGGTGGTGAAGGGTATAAAAAAAATAATAATCTGGTGGCCTTTAACCGACTTTTGGTGTCCAATAAAATCGTATCAATCTCACTATTAAGCAGATTCGATTTTGCTAGATATGAAACTATCTCCCCAATAATACTAACTAGACATAGATAACTGACCTTTACAAAAATTGAAAAAGTTCCTAGTGTAAATCCTTAAGCTTGTTAAGTGTAATGTTGTGGATCAATGTACATAAATTTCTACGAGAATATGTAAAGAAATTTAGACGAAAACTTTTTCTCAACTTTTGTTTTCTCATTAACTTTTATAAACAATTTTCGGTATTACTTTCTTTTTTCAATCTGATCCTTTTTGAAAACAAAAACTTTACGAAAAACAAACATGGATTAAGCAGCCAGAAAATTTTGCAAAAACTTATTCTTTGTTATTATTCTACTTACTTGAATATTTAACGAAAACGATGGAAATGAGCCAAACAATTTAATGGAAGATTTAATGTAACAACGTCTAAAACGGTACGTACAATTTAATTATTTGATTATACTTTATCTTGAAGGAATGTTTGAAAATATTTTATTTGAAAAGTGATTACATTGCAGGGAAAATCTTAAATTTTTCAAGAATTTTAACAAGACTTTCGGTCAATTTAAGCTTGAAAAGGAATGAGTGCATTTTGTGAAATAATTTAAAAAGCTTTACGGATTTTTTTAGGAAAACGTTTATTTTTTGATTAACATTTTTATATAAATTATTTTTCTGTAATTTCTCTTGTCGGGTTTTATTGTAGATCTTCATAGCATGAGTTAAATTCTTGAATATTTAATAGCAAATAATGTGCAAAGGAAAATTCGAAATAAATAGAAATATGTATATGTATTTGAGAAAATGATTCATACCCACTCACTCAAAATTAGCAAAGCACTACAAGTTCTCTGTTTGTGTTTGCGGAAGTGAAAATCTTATTAACACATACACACTTAATCAAAATATTAACCTATATTTGTATTCAAACATTTTTGGCTATGAAATAATTTAAAATTTTATTTTTAAAAATCCGTTATGAAATAATTCTATAGAAAATTTTCGGTATAAAATTTTTCTATAGAAAATTTTCGGTATAAAATTTTTCTAGATAAAATTTTCGGTATAAAATTTTTCTAGATAAAATTTTCGGTATAAAATTTTACTAGAGAAAATTTTCGGTATAAAATTTTTCTAGAGCAAATTTTCGGTATAAAATTTTTCTAGAGAAAACTTTCGGTATAAAATTTTTCTAGGGAAAATTTTTGGTGTAAAATTTTTCTAGGGAAAATTTTTGGTGTAAAATTTTTCTAGGGAAAATTTTCGGTACAAAATTTTTCTAGGGAAAATTTTCGGTATAAAATTTTTCTAGGGAAAATTTTCGGTATAAAATTTTTCTAGGGAAAATTTTCGGTATAAAATTTTTCTAGGGAAAATTTTCGGTGTAAAATTTTTCTAGGGAAAATTTTCGGTATAAAAAATTTTTCTATACAAAATTTTCGGTATAAAATTTTTCTATACAAAATTTTCGGTATAAAATTTTTCTATACAAAATTTTCGGTATAAAATTTTTCTATAGACAATTTTCGGTATAAAATTTTTCTATAGAAAATTTTTCTATAGAAATTTTTCGTTATAAAATTTTTCTGTAGAAAATTTTTGGTATAAAATTTTAATATAGAAAATTTGCGTTATAAAATTTTTATATAAAAAATTTTTGGTATTAAATTTTTCTATAGAAAATGTTCGTTATTAAATTTTTCAATAGAAAATTTTCGTTATAAAATTTTTCTCAAAAAATAACAAAGTTTTTCTATAGAACATTTTTGGGTATACAAATTTTGTATAGAAAATTTTTGGGTATAAAATTTTTCTACAGAAAATTTTCGGTATAAAATTTTTCTATAGAAAATTTTCGGTATAAAATTTTTCTATAGAAAATTTTCGTTATAAAATTTTTCTATAGAAAATTTTCGTTATTAAATTTTTCTATAGAAAATTTTCGTTATAAAATTTTTCTATAGAAAATTTTCGGTATAAAATTTTTCTATAGAAAATTTTCGTTATAAAATTTTTCTATAGAAAATTTTCGTTATAAAATTTTTCTATAGAAAATTTTCGTTATAAAATTTTTCTATAGAAAATTTTCGTTATAAAATTTTTCTATAGAAAATTTTCGTTATAAAATTTTCGTTATAACATTTTTCTATAGAAAATTTTCGTTATAAAATTTTTCTATAGAAAATTATCGTTATAAAATTTTTCTATAGAAAATTTTCGTTATAAAATTTTTCTATAGAAAATTTTCGGTATAAAATTTTTCTATAGAAAATTTTAGGTATAAAATTTTTCTATAGAAAATTTTTGGTATAAAATTTTTCTATAGAAAATTATCGGTATAAAGTTTTTCTATAGAAAACTTTCGGTATAAAATTTTGCTATAGAAAATTTTCGGTATAAAATTTTTCTATAGAAAATTTTCGGTATAAAATTTTTCTTTGGAAAATTTTCGTTATAAAATTTTTCTATAGAAAATTTAAGGTTTTAAATTTCTCTATAGAAAATTAAGGTTTTAAATTTTTCTATAGAAAATTTTCGTTATAAAATTTTTCTATAGAAAATTTTCGTTATAAAATTTTTCTATAGAAAATTTTCGTTATAACATTTTTCTATAGAAAATTTTCGTTATAAAATTTTTCTATAGAAAATTTTCGTTATAAAATTTTTCTAAAGAAAATTTTCGGTATAAAATTTTTCTAGAGAAAATTTTCGGTATAAAATTTTTCTATAGAAAATTTGAGGTATAAAATTTTTCTATAGAAAATTTGAGGTTTAAAATTTTTCTATAGAAAGTTTTTCTATAGAAAATTTTCGTTATAAAATTTTTTTATAGAAAATTTTCGTTATAAAATTTTTCTATAGAAAATTTTCGTTATAAGTTTTTCTATAGAACATTTTCGTTATAAAATTTTTCTTTAGAAAATTTTCGTTATAAAATTTTTCTATAGAAAATTTTCGTTATAAAATTTTTTTATAGAAAATTTTCGTTATAAAATTTTTTTATAGAAAATTTTCTTTATAAAATTTTTCTATAGAAAATTTTCGTTATAAAATTTTTCTATAGAAAATTTTCGCTATAAAATTTTTCTATAGAAAATTTTCGCTATAAAATTTTTCTATAGAAAATTTCCGTTATAAAATTTTTCTATAGAAAATTTTTTTATAAACGAAATTATTGAAAAACTTTATATTAGTAATATCTAATGGAAATAATAGTACATACCTTCATATAATCCAATTTTTAGACATAATTAATCTGAAAATATAATAAGAAAACACAAAGTAAATGCTTATATTGTAAATGAGTAGAAAAAATACTTCCCGTAATAAATTTTAGTTTTCTCTGTTGTAATCCATTTGTTTGTTTTATGATACCGGAAAGAAAATTTGTTATTTGTAATTTTCTGTTGCATATCCTAGGCGTGTCGTCAAGGGCACGAATTTTTGGGGGTAAAATTGCAATAAATCTGAAACTACTTTATGGATTTTTATACCCAGCATCAAAAAGAATGGGGGGTATACTGAGATTGTCATTCCGTTTGTAATTTCCTTAATATTGGCTCAGAAATCAAAAACGATATATATTCTGAATCCTTATGAAATTCTAAGACGATTGAGCGATGTCCGTCTGTCTGTCTGTCTGTCTGTTGAAATCACGATAACGCCTAAACGAAAGAAGCTCGCTCACTGAAACTTAGTAAAAATATTCTTAATTTCTGAGAAAATTTTGGTATTGAAATTGGGCAAAATCGGTAAACATTTGACCGTAGCTCCCGTACAACCTTGTCTAGGCTAATCGATTTTTTGCTAATAAATGACAAATTATAAAAGCTATGAGAATAAAATTTGGTATATATAAGTTTTACATAAGTACTAGGCAGCATATAAAATTTCATCGAAAGCAGTTCACATTTTACAATAGCTCCCATACAAAAAACTTACGAAAAGAACAACATTTCACCTAAAATACACTTAAATGCCAATAAATGATAAACTGTTATAGCTTTTTCCACTAAATTTAGCACAATGAAGTCTTATGTAAATGTCAGCCAGTGTGCAAAATTTTGTTACAATCGCTCACCATTTGACCACAGCTCCCATACAAAAAGTTTACGCAAACATAAAAATTCAAAAAGAAAAGTGGATTGATGTCCGTCTGTCCGTCAGATAAAATCGTGATAGCTCCTTAACTACAAAAGATAGTAAGACTAAATTAAGCACAAGAAAGTCTTATGTCAATGTCAGCCAGTGTGAAAAATTTTGTTACAATCGGTCACCATTTCCCCATAGCTCCCATATAAAAAACTTATGGAAACACAAAAATACATAAAGAAAAGGTTGTTTATGTCCGTCTGTCCGTCAGATTAAAGCACGATACCGCCTTAACGAAAAGAGCTAGAGGGACAAAATTTTACAAAAGTATTTTGGATATCTTGAAAAAGATGTGTGTTGAAAATGGACAAAATCGGTTGAAATTTAGTTAGACCTCCCATATAACCCCGCCCCGGGAAACACATTAATGCTGATAAATTGAATAAAATTGTAATAGCTATGACGATTAAATTTAAAATAGGGAAGTTTTATGCAATTTTTGATCAGGTTATCAAATTTTGTAGGAATCAGTCCATATTTGACTTTAGCTTTCATATAAAAAAACACTCACGGAAACCAAAAATTTCAGCAAAGGCCAGTTAAAAGCTATTAAATTAGAAACTATGATAGCTATGGCCACTAAATTTTGCAAGACTAAGCTCTATAATATACCAGCCAGTGTGTAGAATTTTGTTACAATCGGTCAACATTTGGCAATAATTCTTATATATATAACATCCCCTTTTTTATATCTACAATCAAAAATATTTGGAGGTACATTCATTAAATTAAGATTACACCTATGAAATTAGATAGGCATCAATCAATGTTCAGCCCAGACTTTATATATGATGAATGCATTAGGAACTCATAAAGAAATATATGGACCTGCCGTATTACTATTAACGTGTTTAGCCTAACTTTATATTAATCACAACGAAAAGTATTTAACAACTTATTAATGTAAAACTATACCTGGTTATGAGACCGAATTTTGATCAAAGTAAATACTGGGGAAACCACTAAGATATTTTTAAATGTTGAACTATAAAGCTACTGCAACCGAATTTAGTCCAAAGATTTTACCAACAATACCAATTAGCTTAGCGATTTTTTCAGTTTTGGTCTAGATTGTGAATTAGCTACACCCTTGTAGATATATGAGATATGTTTCTAAATTTAACACAACTTGATGGTGGGTATATAAGATTCGGCACAGCCGTATGTAACACTCTTACTTGTTATATCTACAATCAAAAAGATTTGGAGGTACATTCAGTATTTTAAGATTGCATCTACGAAATTAGATAGCTATCAGTCAATGTTAGGTCCAGACTTTATACACGGTAGATACATTAGGAACTCCTAACAAAATATATGAACCTGCCGTGTTGCTATCAACATGTTAATGACACAAAGAAACATCTTATCAATGTGAAACTATATTCGGTTATGGAACAGCATTTTTTCCTAAGTAAATACTTGGGAAACCACTTAGATACTTTTAAATGTTGAACTATAGTAACTATATCACTGCAACCGACTTTAGTCCAAATATATTACCAACAATATCACATTTGGTCAACATTTTGAATTAGCTGCACTCTCGTACAACTTGATGGTGGGTATACAAATTCGTCACAGCCGAATATAACACTCTTACTTGTTGTATCTACAACCAAAAAGATTCGGAGGTACATTTGGCATATTAAGATTGCCCCAAAGAAGTTTGATAGCTATTAATCAATGCCCAGACTTCATATACTGTAGATGCATTAGGAACTTCTAACAAAAACATGGACCTATCGTATTACTATCAACATGTTTATTCCAACTAATTATTAAGCAAAACGAAAAGTATTTAACAGACTATTAATGCTAAACTACACCCGGTTATGAGATTAAGTTTTGTGCAAAGTAAAGACTAGGGAAATTAATTAGATACTTTTAGATGTTGAACTATAAAGCTTCTTCAACCGAAATTAGTCCAAATATTTTACCAACAATACCACCTAGCGTAACTAGCGGATTTGGTCCACATTTTGAATTAGCTGCACCCTAGATATACAAGATATGTTTCCAAATTTAACACAACTTGATGGCGGGTATATAAGATTCCGTACAGCCGAATATAACACTCTTACTTGTTTAATTTCATTTCTTGAAGATATAACATTTTATTTCCGTTAGAAGTACCTATGATTCTACACAATTTTTATACCCTTCACCAATAGGTGAAAGGGTATTATAAGTTTGTGATTCCAATTGTAATTAGTGATCGTAGACCCCATAAAAATTATACCGATCGACTCAGAATCGGGAGGAGAATCGATTAAGCGATGTCCGTCTGTCTGTCTATCTGTTTGTCTGTCTGCTCATTAAAATCGGTTTATAAACACCGAAAATATTGAAAAAATTCCAAAAATTAGACGAAAATTATAAAATTTTTGATTGAAACACAACTTTAAATAACAAGAGAAAAATATACTCCTGGTGTACATATGATAATATATTATATATCAGATTCTAGGAAATGGTTAAAGCACTCTGTAAAATTTTATTAAAATCGGTTTATAAGCAACTGAGATATCGTCAAAACACTAAATTTGATGTATTGCAAATTGCCCAAAGCACGCATTAGAAAAATTTTGTTGAAAAAATTAAATGCAGAAATAGTAAAAACCATTTTATATCAAATTTTAAGAAATTCCCCCGCCAAGCACGTCATTATCAAAAGCGGTCCATGAACAACTGAGATATCGCCAAAACACTACTTGTGATGTACAGCAAATTGCCGAAAGTGCGTGTCTAAGAAATTTTGTTTACATTTTGTAAGTATTGTTTCAGCGATATCTCACGTGTTTATGATGACGATACCGAAAAGCTTTTCGTTTTACTCTCTCGACTCTTTATTTTAAAGACTCTTTGCATATAATACTGGCATAATATACAAGCATTTGTGTGGGGCTCAAATAAGTCATCAGAAACTATATAATATATATATCAAAATGGATATGTTTAAGTATGTATCGTATGGACTTTAAAACGGCTGGGTCGAAATTTTTAAGAAATCTTGATAATACCCTGGCGGGTGACACTACGAAGTCTGATTTTTGATTTTCGATCGGCGGGCGGATAGGGGTGGAAAAGTCCAATTTTCATATTGTACTACTAATGTTTGCTTGGGGACAGCAACGCGGAACGTGTCGAATAGTTATCGATAAATTCTTACGATTTTGTACTGTACTTTTGGAACACCATTGGTGAAGGGTATCCAAGATTCGGCAAAGCCGAATATACCACTCTTACTTGTTTTTCTATACTTCTAATGCCCTTACTATTCAGCCACTCATAATACAGAAATATTTTCAGATATGAGAATTTAATTAAAAATTTGCTTTGTGTACTTATATCGGTGAAAACATAAAAGTTAATTATCCTTAACATAACTTTACAATCAAACATTAAAAATAACTTTAATTATTATTACAGTAGCATCATTAAAATGCAGCTTCTGCTTTCTTGTTGCTATTTTTCTATTTTCCTTATTTTCAGTTTTTTTTTTATATTCAATTAAACATTTTATTTCTTTTTATAATTTATAATTTCATTTTATGTATGTACGTTCACATGTAATACAAGTACGTATTTTATTCTTCCTTAAAGGCCATTCACTTTTACAATCGATGTAGCGCATTTATTGTGTTAAATGTATACTCGTATATTTATATATTTTTTCTACCGACATAAGTGCGTCTTATTACCGCTAGTGACCACGTTGTCTGTATTACTGTTTTTACTGTTTCGCGGAAAACTTATTTTTATATTATTATGCATTTTGCTTTAGAATTATATTGAAGTGTAAAAAATTTATTGCACTGTTTTATCGACTTGGTTGTATAACAGTCTTTTTAATTTTGAATTTTCTCTTAAAAATCTCTTATTTTCAAGTGTTTTTAGATTTCCATTCTCTTTTTACCAGCAAATGCTTAAAACTAACTGCATACTTTTAGGCAAATGTGTGATTATTCCTTTAAATGAAGGAATTTTTGTTAAAAATAAACTGAAAATTAGCTAACTTAATAATTATTTAGGTTAAAAGCAAAAATTGATTAGTTTGTATTTAGAAAATTTTGGGCATTGTTTACTTAGATGACATAAGTACTAGCAGAAAGTTGATTTGAACTACAAATCGTTAATGATATTTGAAATGGTTTCGATTCTAAAAACTTTTGCGGAATGGGAGCAACTTAAACCAATACTTCCCAGCAAAACTTTGGTAATAGCAAGTACTCTGATAACTGGTTACCTTGTAATGACTACAACATACACTCCGAATAACTAATAAGATAACTAACAGATATAACCACAAAATTTAGCACGAGGAGGTCTTATGTCAATGCCAACTAGTGTGTAAAATTTTGTCACAATCGGTCACCATTTGACCATAGCTCCCATATAAAAAACTTACAGAAACACAAAAACACAAAAAGAAAATACGGTCTATGTCCGTCTTTCCGTTAGAGAAAAGCGCGATAACTCCTTAACTACAAGAGCTAGAGAGAGACAAAATTTAACAATAATATTTTCGATATAATATAGAATAAATAATAAGTTATTACGGAAGTACTTATTTGTAATTAAAATGGTAATTTGAACTGAATGGCCCGGGTTCGAATCCCATCAAGACCAACAATTTTTTTTTAATTTTTTTTTTATTAAAAAAAGTCTTTTTAAATGATTTTTGAATTTTAAGAACTTAAGTATTACCTTCTGTAAAAAAAATTGGAAAACTAACTCACGGTAATGAAAAATTACCACCATGAGTCAATTTTGATTATGTAGGGGAAGTTAGATACCAAACACGGTTCTGATTGGTCTTACCTTGGTAAGCGCAGACATATCTTGGTCATCCTTTATCTCAACTGTGGACACTGACCTCCTCGTGTTATCACCCGGGGCACTAGTTTAACACCCCTTAATGTAGTGAGCTAACATGTACCGAGAGTTGTTCCATAAGATCGATAAAAAATGGGTTAGGACGACGGGCTTGTAACCCACTCTTACAAAAAACAATTACTATAAAGAGGATAAAATTAGAATAAAAATGTCCCACCAACTAATCTTAGAAGGAGACGTCCGAAACTTCAATGGAAAGACCAAGAAGAGGAACATTGTAGAATATTTGCACAAGATCAAAGTCAACGAAAGTCTAAAATATGCTCGAACTTTGACCTTATCAGGTTGTAACTGTAGGCCATTAAAGTAAGTAAGAGTCAATGTTATATAAAAACTTATACAAAAAGGAAGATTTAAATTGTTTAAGTTTTAAAATAATTTAGAAAAAACTTCTTTATTGTTTACTATTATTAAACGTTTACAAAAAATCATATAGAAATATTTTTCCAAAAATTACAACAAAGCAAAAAAATCAGGGTAAACAAAGTTATTTTCACATGATTTTGGATCTAAAAGTAAAAATTGTATATATTAATTATAAGCTGATAAGTTTTCAACATATGAAGTAGCTCAGTGGAAGAGTCTCCGCCTAGCAGTCGTAGGGGTCTGGGTTCGAGCCCATATGGGGGCATACAAAAAAATTGTATTTCGTTTAAAAATATGTTTTTTTAAATAAAATAACAACAGCAAAAATGTTTGTTGTTGCTTTCCAATTGTTTTCCCAATTCATTACTTTTCTGCAATTGGTAAGTACTTGCCTCCAATGACATCCCCATGTTAATGTAATGACTTAAACATTGAATGAGTAAGTAGTTCGTGTTCAATAGTTTAGCTGTTTAACTCATTATTTGGTAATGAAAAGTTTTGCTGGGTTATTATGAATTTAATGAAAAGCAAAGTTTCAAACTATAGTTTTGCTAACATTTTATTATGTCTTTGAGTAGTTGAAATAAAGCTTGAATTTGAAATATTTTTCGACGTTATTGTACGATTTATTGTTACTAGACCGTAATGATGGCAATGAAATATTGCTACAATTATTCCCCTTTTTCTGCTTGGTTAGGCAGCTTAAACAGTAAATGGGTATAAAAGTAGAATCGTAAGAAAGTCTTTAAAAACTAAAATGAAAACAAGAAAACAGAACTTAAAGTTTTTTGAAAATAATAAATATTCTCAAATATCTGTGACAATATTATTATGGCAATATCTATGACAATATTATTTTACCTAAAAACAAGTTAGAGTGTTATATTCGGCTGTGACGAATCTTGTATACCCACCATCAAGTTGTACGATAGTTCAGCTAATTCAAAATATTGACCAAATGTTGTATTGTTGGTAATATATTTGGACTAAATTCGGTTGCAGTGGTATAGTTACTATAGTTCAACATTTAAAACTATCTAAGTGGTTTCCCAAGTATTTACCTTGGACAAAATGCAGTTCCATTACCGAATATAGTTTTATATTAATAAGCTGTTTTGTTGTGCCATACACATGTTGATAGCAACACGGCAGATTCATATATTTTGTTAGGAGTTCCTAATGCTTCTACCGTGTAAAAAGTCTGGACCAAACATTGATTGATAGCTATCTAATTTCGTAGATGCAATCTTAAAATACTGAATGTACCTCCAAATCTTTTTGATTGTAGATATAACAAGTAAGAGTGTTATATTCGGCTGTGCCGAATCTTATATACTCACCATCAAGTTGTATTAAATTCAGAAACAGGGTGCAGCTAATTCAAAATCTGGACCAAAACTAAAAAATAGCTAAGCTAATTGGTATTGTTGGTAAAACCTTTGGACTAAATTCGGTTGCCGTAGCTTTACAGTTCAGCATGTAAAAATATTTTAGTGGTTTCCCCAGTATTTACTTTGATCAAAATTCGGTCTCATAACCGGGTATACTTTTACATTAATAAGTTGTTAAATACTTTTCGTTGTGCTTAATATGTAGTTAGGCTAAACACGTTAATAGTAATACGGCAGGTCCATATATTTCGTTAGGAGTTCCTAATGCATTCATCAAATATAAAGTCTGGGCTGAACACTGATTGATGCCTATCTAATTTCATAGGTGCAATCTTAATACAATTAATGTACCTCCAAATCATTTTGATTGTAGATATAAAAAGGGGATGTTATATATATAAGAATTATAGCCAAATTTTGACCGATTGTAACAAAATTTTACACACTGGCTGGTATATATAGAGCTTATTCTTGAAAAATTTAGTGGCTAAAATTGCTAAAATTTTTGGTTTCCGTGAGTGTTTTTTATATGAAAGCTAAAGTCAAATATGGACTGATTCCTATAAAATTTGATAAACTGATCAAAAATTGCATAAAACTTCCCTATTTTAAATTAAATCGTCATAGCTATTACAATTGTATTCAATTTGTCAGCATTAATGTGTTTCCCGGGGCGGGGTTATATGAGAGCTTTAACTAAATTTGAACCGATTTTGTCCATTTTCAACACACATCTTTTTCAAGATATCCAAAATACTTTTGTCAAATTTTGTCCTTCTAGCTCTTTTCGTTAAGGCGCTATCGTGCTTTAATCTGAAGGACAGACGGACATAAACAACCTTTTCTTTATGTATTTTTGTGTTTCCATAAGTTTTTTATATGGGAGCTATGGTGAAATGGTGACCGATTGTAACAAAATTTTGCACACTGGCTGACATTGACATAAGACTTCCTTGTGCTTAATTTAGTCTTACTAGCTTTTGTAGTTAAGGACCTATCAGGATCTTATCTGACGGACATAAATCCCCTTTTTTTTTTGAGTTTTTGTGTTTTCAAATGGTGACCGATTGCGACAAAATTTTGCACACTGGCATAAGACTTTCTTGTGCCAAATTTAGTGGTTATATCTGTTATACTTTTAGATTTATTGGCATTAAAGTGTATTTTGGGTGAAATTTAGGCTGTTTTCGTAAGTTTTTTGTATGGGAGCTATGGCTAAATGTGAACCGATTTTGATGAAATTTTATACACTGCCTAGGGCTAATGTAAAACTTCTATATACCAAATTCATCATAGCTGTTATAATTTGTCATTTATTAACAAATAAGCGATTAGCCTAGACGAGGTTATACGGGAGCTATGGTCAAATGTGAACCGATTTTGCCGAATTTCAATACCATTTTCTCAGAGATGAAAATTATTTCTACTAAATTTCAGTGAGCTAGCTCCTTTCGTTTAGGCGTTATCGTGATTTCAACAGACTGACAGACATTAGAAATCAGAATATATATCGTTTTTGGTTTTTGAGCCAATATTAAGGAAATTACAAACGGAATGACAATCTCAATATACCCCCCATTGTTTTTGATAGTGGGTATAAAAATGTGTTATTAGTGTAATAATTGTAATAACTATATATATTATACGAGATGACTTATCAATCCGAGGTGCTCAGTAGTTCGTAGTGACTCTGCAGTTCTTAAGATAAGTAAACAATTTTAGGATGAGACAGTAATTTTGATATGACTAAGCACTTTTAGGGTGACTCAACAGTTTAAGGATGACTCAGCAGTTTTGAAATGTGTGACGCGCTCAATGATGAGCCAGTAGTTAGGATAACTCATCAGTTTTAGAAGGACTCAGCAGTTTTAGTATGATATAGCAATTTCAGGTTAAGGACGTCTTGGTTTGACCAAAAATGAAGATCATCGGTGGAATCGATGAAATGTTGAAACTAACAAATTTGATCCTATGAAATGTTGAATCCAATAAGTCTGACATGATGATGAGATTTTGAATGTCTGCGAAGATAAAATTGCCGATGATATTTCTAGCCTGGGACGCACATTGAGTGTGGGCCGATTTCAACGAAATTTGGTAGAGTGATTTTTGTTTACATAAGCAGTATATGTTTTGAATTTTATGAAAAAATATTGATATTTGTGGCCAAAATATCAATACCGGGAAGTGGGACCTATGGGAGTTTCCATAAATAATGGACCGATTTTGACGAATTTCATGGTCCCACTAGCAAAATAATGATATGTGCCAAATTTCATCAAATTATCTTTAGAATTGCAACCTGCAGTTTGATTACATGGTTTACATGGGGGTCCAGCCAGCCAGACAGACTGACTAACATTGCTAAATCGACTCAGAAAGTGATCTATTGGTATACTAAAAGGTACGTCTAAGACAAATATATCTTTGCGTTACATACATCAGCAAGTTTATGCTGCTTTATAATACCCCTTCCCACCTATGGTGGTGAAGGGTATAAAAACTCTTGATACCCAGCATAGAGTCCACTGGAATTGGACAATATTTGATCACTGACAGCTATAGCTTCGAAGTTGTAAAATAATTTGTTTACATTGGGGCTTTTTTGGAAAAAATTCTCTTACTTTTGAACGACATGAGATATTTGTACCAGGGACCGAAAATAACTGTTATTTTTGATTAAAAAAAGCAACAACAAGAAAATGTCGGAGAATTAAACCAAGTATACCATTTTGATAGTCTTAAACCAAATTTTCATAAAATGCAATGCTTTTTAAAAATCTGGTTTTTATTTTTTAGAAAAAAAAAAATAACAGTTATTTTTGATTTTTATTTTTTTGAGCAAAAATAACAGTTATTTTAACTTTCATTTTTTAGAGCAAAAATAATAGTTATTTTTCTGCTCAAAAAAATAAAAGTCGAAGAATAACTCTTATTTCTGCTCGAAAAAATAAAAATCAAAAAATAACTTTTGTTCCTGGTTGAAAAAATGAAAGCCAAAAATAACTGTTGGCTCTAAAAAGTAGAAGTCAAAAAATAACTTTTATTTCTGCTCGAAAAAATAAAAGTCAAAAATAACTTTTATTTTCTGACTTTTACGATAAAAGTTACGGTCCCTGATTTGTAGTAAATTTGGCAGGTGCTAGTCGAGTTGATTTGCAAAAACACAGGTTCATGAGAGGTCGAAAGATGTTCGAATTTTTTAAAAATTCTCCAAAACAAAATAGACAAAAACTTTAACTTAAGTTCTTCTTGAGAATATCTATTAAAGGTACGCTTATATGTCTTAGTTATCTCCTTTGGCTTTCAAGATATTTGCGAAAAAGAAATTTTAGTTTGATTTTTTACCTATTTTTTCAAATTAAGGACGCATCTGAGGTCCATTATTTTTTAAAAATATTCCTTAAATTCCTTATTAAGTTTGTCAAGTTGTATACAAATATATTTTTATTTTTTTTCAAAAGTTAAAAATATTTATAGTTGAAAAAACAAAAGTTTTTCCTAGAAGATGCCTATACCTTTTCACTTATAAAAAAAATGTTTTCTTAAGAAACATAAAGAAATTTTAAAAGTTTTTAAAGAAAATCGTAATGAGAAGCATTACTTTTGGTCTTCGTACATGGCATCAATAAGGTCTATATTTTCCCGCCCCTCATTACCAAAAAACAAGTAAGAAAAGCTATAATCGATCAAGGCCAACTAAATGATACACTTCACTGCTAAGGTCAAATACGGACCAACAACTTAGCAAGTTTTCCTTGTGTCTTAGACATACACACATATACTATGACTTATTTTTTCAAAATTTCGAGATTTATGTCTTTTCCGGGATCCGGACCAAAAACTCTATTCCGTTAAGGCATCCCTATGGGAGGTACCCCAAATAGTAATCCGATTTTGCTCAAAAAGTATAGGCATTGTTCTTTTAACAAAATATGAGACTCTGCCAAATTTCATCAAATTATCTTTAAAGTTACGACCTGATAACAGGCTTACATGGATAATCGGCCAGCCAGCCGGACGAACATCGTTAAAGCAACTCAGGGAGTGATTCTAAGCCGATTGGTACAATAAAAGGTGGGACTCAGAACAATATTTCTATGCGTTACAAACATCAGCACAAACCCAATATACCCTTTCCACCTATTGTGGTGAAAGGTATAAAAAATCCGTAAACCACTGTGCGATGTGAACAGTAATAACAAAATTTGTGTACTTTTCATGGTCTAATATTCAGAGGCTACATCTATTTGTCCAACTATTTGTCTTATGTGAACTAATAATCCTTAGTTTAAAAAAAAACTGTCTAGAGTTTTAGATCTAACAGACAAGCAGTTCGTGCTATAAACTAAAATAATTTATTCAATTCTGAAAAACTTTCTTCTTTTAACAGTAAAAGAAAAGTATTAAGTACTTGTGAACTTGACAACCTGAAATAACAATTAAAAATTAAAATACATAAAATCTACCTTTTAATTATTCTAATTGTGGTATCTACTTAAGTAACTCGTAGTCTATTAAGTTTTTCGCCATATCTAGAAGGAAACGCTAGAACAGCAAATTCTAAAAGAAAACTGTTTCAATCCATTAATAATCTACAACATTCAATTTATGTTATTAAAACAACAAACTTTTTATTACTTGTCCTTTGGCGGCCAAGGAAATGCAAACGTGTAATACACTTTTTTATTGAGTCCCTCAAGGAACCAGAAGGAATAATATAAATAGCGAGATAATGGCCATTTTGACGGGGTAATTATTAAAACACAGGAAGACTTTATAACATTAAATGTTTATTTATTAATACTCGTGATGGAATGTACAAAAGGGGTCTTAAATGCACTCAGAATATTATGTAAGTAAAATTAACTTAAAATGTAATTTGAAATGAATGAATATTCATTTAAAAACCGGTCAACTGATTTTTCATTCAAATTCAATAAATATTTCATTTAAATTTGACTGACAAATATTTAAACTACATTTTCAGTTTTAAAAACGGAATATTCAGTTGTTTTCAAAAAAATTACTGACAAAAATATAAACTACATTTTTAGTATAAAAAACGGAAATTTTCATTTATTTTTAAAAAATTTGAATGGTAAAAAACTACGTAAAATTTCCGTAAAACGGACAATTTTCATTTGTTTTTGTAATTAACGTAACATAAAAGACGAAACCATAAAAAGATTATATCCTTTAAGGATCAAAAAACCAAACAGACAAAACAAAGTTTGTTGTTTGCTTAGGCCATACCCCGTGATAGGCGGCCAGTATTATAAAAAGTTTCTTCAATAAGCAAACCTAAGATACTTAAGTAAAACCAATAATTAAACAAATAC
>OW121743.1:50573999-50657455 GCA_933228675.1 Stomorhina lunata | reverse complement strand
ACTCGTGATGGAAAATACAAAAGGGGTCTTAAATGCTTAACATATAAAAGTACAATATACCTGGGCACTTAAAATGAGAACCCACCCTATACTACAGCAAGCGATAGCATGAGTAAAATATATGTAACAAAAAAGAAAAATAACAAAAAACAAAAATACCTAATAATTAACTGAAAATTGACAATAGCAAAAAGCAAAGTACTCAATCTATTTATAGCTTCAATATTATTAAAGGTGTTAATTAAATTTAATTAAAAGAAAAAACTTGCTCGGAAACAACCTATGACTAGACTATGACTAGACTATGACTAGACTATGACTAGACTATGACTAGACTATGACTAGACTATGACTAGACTATGACTAGACTATGACTAGACTATGACTAGACTATGACTAGACTATGACTAGACTATGACTAGACTATGACTAGACTATGACTAGACTATGACTAGACTATGACTAGACTATGACTAGACTATGACTAGACTATGACTAGACTATGACTAGACTATGACTAGACTATGACTAGACTATGACTAGACTATGACTAGACTATGACTAGACTATGACTAGACTATGACTAGACTATGACTAGACTATGACTAGACTATGACTAGACTATGACTAGACTATGACTAGACTATGACTAGACTATGACTAGACTATGACTAGACTATGACTAGACTATGACTAGACTATGACTAGACTATGACTAGACTATGACTAGACTATGACTAGACTATGACTAGACTATGACTAGACTATGACTAGACTATGACTAGACTATGACTAGACTATGACTAGACTATGACTAGACTATGACTAGACTATGACTAGACTATGACTAGACTATGACTAGACTATGACTAGACTATGACTAGACTATGACTAGACTATGACTAGACTATGACTAGACTATGACTAGACTATGACTAGACTATGACTAGACTATGACTAGACTATGACTAGACTATGACTAGACTATGACTAGACTATGACTAGACTATGACTAGACTATGACTAGACTATGACTAGACTATGACTAGACTATGACTAGACTATGACTAGACTATGACTAGACTATGACTAGACTATGACTAGACTATGACTAGACTATGACTAGACTATGACTAGACTATGACTAGACTATGACTAGACTATGACTAGACTATGACTAGACTATGACTAGACTATGACTAGACTATGACTAGACTATGACTAGACTATGACTAGACTATGACTAGACTATGACTAGACTATGACTAGACTATGACTAGACTATGACTAGACTATGACTAGACTATGACTAGACTATGACTAGACTATGACTAGACTATGACTAGACTATGACTAGACTATGACTAGACTATGACTAGACTATGACTAGACTATGACTAGACTATGACTAGACTATGACTAGACTATGACTAGACTATGACTAGACTATGACTAGACTATGACTAGACTATGACTAGACTATGACTAGACTATGACTAGACTATGACTAGACTATGACTAGACTATGACTAGACTATGACTAGACTATGACTAGACTATGACTAGACTATGACTAGACTATGACTAGACTATGACTAGACTATGACTAGACTATGACTAGACTATGACTAGACTATGACTAGACTATGACTAGACTATGACTAGACTATGACTAGACTATGACTAGACTATGACTAGACTATGACTAGACTATGACTAGACTATGACTAGACTATGACTAGACTATGACTAGACTATGACTAGACTATGACTAGACTATGACTAGACTATGACTAGACTATGACTAGACTATGACTAGACTATGACTAGACTATGACTAGACTATGACTAGACTATGACTAGACTATGACTAGACTATGACTAGACTATGACTAGACTATGACTAGACTATGACTAGACTATGACTAGACTATGACTAGACTATGACTAGACTATGACTAGACTATGACTAGACTATGACTAGACTATGACTAGACTATGACTAGACTATGACTAGACTATGACTAGACTATGACTAGACTATGACTAGACTATGACTAGACTATGACTAGACTATGACTAGACTATGACTAGACTATGACTAGACTATGACTAGACTATGACTAGACTATGACTAGACTATGACTAGACTATGACTAGACTATGACTAGACTATGACTAGACTATGACTAGACTATGACTAGACTATGACTAGACTATGACTAGACTATGACTAGACTATGACTAGACTATGACTAGACTATGACTAGACTATGACTAGACTATGACTAGACTATGACTAGACTATGACTAGACTATGACTAGACTATGACTAGACTATGACTAGACTATGACTAGACTATGACTAGACTATGACTAGACTATGACTAGACTATGACTAGACTATGACTAGACTATGACTAGACTATGACTAGACTATGACTAGACTATGACTAGACTATGACTAGACTATGACTAGACTATGACTAGACTATGACTAGACTATGACTAGACTATGACTAGACTATGACTAGACTATGACTAGACTATGACTAGACTATGACTAGACTATGACTAGACTATGACTAGACTATGACTAGACTATGACTAGACTATGACTAGACTATGACTAGACTATGACTAGACTATGACTAGACTATGACTAGACTATGACTAGACTATGACTAGACTATGACTAGACTATGACTAGACTATGACTAGACTATGACTAGACTATGACTAGACTATGACTAGACTATGACTAGACTATGACTAGACTATGACTAGACTATGACTAGACTATGACTAGACTATGACTAGACTATGACTAGACTATGACTAGACTATGACTAGACTATGACTAGACTATGACTAGACTATGACTAGACTATGACTAGACTATGACTAGACTATGACTAGACTATGACTAGACTATGACTAGACTATGACTAGACTATGACTAGACTATGACTAGACTATGACTAGACTATGACTAGACTATGACTAGACTATGACTAGACTATGACTAGACTATGACTAGACTATGACTAGACTATGACTAGACTATGACTAGACTATGACTAGACTATGACTAGACTATGACTAGACTATGACTAGACTATGACTAGACTATGACTAGACTATGACTAGACTATGACTAGACTATGACTAGACTATGACTAGACTATGACTAGACTATGACTAGACTATGACTAGACTATGACTAGACTATGACTAGACTATGACTAGACTATGACTAGACTATGACTAGACTATGACTAGACTATGACTAGACTATGACTAGACTATGACTAGACTATGACTAGACTATGACTAGACTATGACTAGACTATGACTAGACTATGACTAGACTATGACTAGACTATGACTAGACTATGACTAGACTATGACTAGACTATGACTAGACTATGACTAGACTATGACTAGACTATGACTAGACTATGACTAGACTATGACTAGACTATGACTAGACTATGACTAGACTATGACTAGACTATGACTAGACTATGACTAGACTATGACTAGACTATGACTAGACTATGACTAGACTATGACTAGACTATGACTAGACTATGACTAGACTATGACTAGACTATGACTAGACTATGACTAGACTATGACTAGACTATGACTAGACTATGACTAGACTATGACTAGACTATGACTAGACTATGACTAGACTATGACTAGACTATGACTAGACTATGACTAGACTATGACTAGACTATGACTAGACTATGACTAGACTATGACTAGACTATGACTAGACTATGACTAGACTATGACTAGACTATGACTAGACTATGACTAGACTATGACTAGACTATGACTAGACTATGACTAGACTATGACTAGACTATGACTAGACTATGACTAGACTATGACTAGACTATGACTAGACTATGACTAGACTATGACTAGACTATGACTAGACTATGACTAGACTATGACTAGACTATGACTAGACTATGACTAGACTATGACTAGACTATGACTAGACTATGACTAGACTATGACTAGACTATGACTAGACTATGACTAGACTATGACTAGACTATGACTAGACTATGACTAGACTATGACTAGACTATGACTAGACTATGACTAGACTATGACTAGACTATGACTAGACTATGACTAGACTATGACTAGACTATGACTAGACTATGACTAGACTATGACAAGACTATGACTATGACTAGACTATGACTAGACTATAAATTGTTTTGGTATTGTAGGTATAAAGTATTTTATAATGTACAGATTCTTCTGTTGTTACTTCATGGTCATCTTAAATACAAAGCCATTAATTAAGATTGTATTAGGGAAAATTAAGTTCACACCGAAAGATGTCGGTATGTTTACCTTTTAATTGTTGTTGTATAAGTTTTTGTTGTTGTTAAGTTTTGAAGCTATTTATATAAAATTATACTTCAGTCGTGGCTGACTGCTGGGGTTTTTGTTGGTCTGGCGTTTTTTGTTAATGGTAATCTCTAATTTTCTATCGTGTTAAATTAAATCACATTAAAATTAAATTTTCATGCACGAAAATATTTGCCGCAATATTTCCTTTACAAAAAACGAACAAAACTCCATTATGATACCATTTCATTCGGATTCTAGGAAATGTTACCATAAAAGGATGGAAAGTTTTTTATTTGATTTTGCTCTTGCTTTTGTTTAATTTTTTATACTTTTTAAAGTGATATCAAATATTAAAGTAGGACATTATGTCACTCGGGCAAATTGTTATAATTACCTAAATGTCACTAGAAAATCATATTAAAAGGGATGAAAGAAAGGATGATTCAGGTATATACAGGTATAATGTGAAATTTTGAAATTCTTTTTCAATAAAACATGAATCGAACTCATTGAGAAATTAGTTTTAAATAAAAAATAAAAAAATTATTAATTGGTTTATGTTTTTAATGATTAATGTAAAGTTAAAATCTAAAGAAACAAAACAATCCTTGAAATAGAAAAAACAATGTATCCTCAACACAAGAGTAAAATAAAGACCTATACGTATGCATATAAATACAAAACTTGTATCCCATGTTAAAAAGATTAGAAAAATTTTTGAAAATTTTATATAAAATTTTTAAAAATTTCTTATTTTTTTGGTAGAAAATTTTTCGAAACTTTCTTATTTTTATAGGAAATTTTTCAAAAGTTCTTATTTCTATAGGAAATTTTTGTTAAAAATTTAGAACTTATAGAAAATTTTCCAATTTTTATATTTTTATAGGAAATTTTTAAACAATTTCCTTTTTTTTAAACATTTCTTATTTTTATATAAATTTTTCAAAAATTTCTTATTTTTATAGAAAATTTCTTTTTATTATACAAAAATTTTCAAAATTTTCTTAATTTTATAGGAAATTATTCAAAAATTTCTTACTTCCATAGGAAATTTTTCAAAACTTTCTTATTTTTATAGGAAACTTTTAAAAATTTCTTATTTTTTTGATAGGAAGTTTTTCAAAAGTTTCTTATTTTTATAGGAAATTTTTATAAAAATTTCTTATTTTTATAGGCAATTTTTCATAAATTTTTTATTTTTATGGGAATTTTTTCAGAAGTTTTATATTTTTGTCGGAAATTTTTCAAAAATTTCTTATTTTTATGGAATTTTTTCAAAAATTTTCTATTTTGATAGAAAATTTTCAAAGATTTCTTATTTTTATAAAAAAATTTTCAAAAATTTCATATTTTTATAATAAATTATTTAAAAGGTTTTAAGATTTATAGGAAAGTTATCAAAAACTTTCTATTTTTATAAAAATTTTTCAATAATTTCATGTTTGTATAGAAATTTTTTTCAAAAATTTCTTATTTTTATAGGAAATTAAAAAAAATCTTATTTTTATAGGAAAGTTTTTAAACATTTCTTATTTTTATAAGAAAGTCTTCAAAAAGTTTTTATTTTTATATATAATTTTTCAAAATGTTTTTATTTTTATAGGAAATTTTTCAAAAAATTCTTATTGTTGTAGGAAATTTTTTAAGAATTTCATATTTTTATTGAAATTCTTTAAAAAATTTATTTTTTTTAGGAAATTTTTCGAAAATTTCTTATTATTAAAGAAATTTTTTAAAAAACTTCCAATTTTTATTTGAAATTTTTCCAAAATTTCTTATTTTTATAGGAGATTTTTAAAAAAATTTTCTGTTTTACTTCGAAATTTTCTAAAAGTTTTTAATTTTTATGGGAAATTTGGAAAATTTGAAATGGAAAATTTCTTATTTTTATAGCAAATTTTTCAAAAATTTCTTATTTTTATAAGAAATTTTTCGAATATTTCTTATTTTATAGACAATTTATATCTTTACAGGAAATTTTTTCTTAATTTCTAATTTTTTTAGAAATTTTTTTTTAATTTTTTATTTGTACAGAAAAATTTTCCAAAATTTGTTATTTTTATGGAAAATTTTATACAAGTTCCTTTTTTTTATTTCATATTTTTATAGGAAAATTTTCAAAAATTTCTCATTTTTATAGAAAATTTTTCAAAAATTTCTTATTTTTATAGGAAGTTTTTAAAAAATTTCCTATTTTTGTATGAAATTTTCCAGAAATTTATTATTTTTATAGGAAATTTTTCAAAAATTTCTTATTTTTATAGGAAATTTCTCAAAAATTTTCTTTAAAATTTTCCTATTTTTATAGGAAATTTTTCAAAAATTTTCTATTTTTATAGAACATTTTTCTAAAATTTCCTAGTTTTATAGGAAATTTTTCAAAAAGTTTATTTTTTTAATATTTCTAATTTTAATAGGAATTTTTCAAAAATTTCTTATTTTAATAGGAATTTTTCAAAAATTTTTTTTTTTATAGAAATTTTTTTTTTAATTTTCTTAAATTTCTTATTTTTATAGAAAAATTTTCAAAAATTTCTTATTTTTATAGGAAATTATTCAAAAATTTAAAAATTTCTTATTTTTTTGATAGGAAATTTTTCAAAAGTTTCTTATTTTTATAGGAAATTTTTAAAAATTTCTCATTGTTAAAGGAAATTTTTTAAAAATTTCCGAATTTTATAGGAAATTTTTCAAAAATTTCTTATTTTTATACAAAATTTTTGAAAAATTTCTTATTTTTGTAGGAAGTTTATCAAAGGTTTTTAATTTTTTTAAAAATTTTTCAAAATGTTGTAATTTTTATATAAAATTTTTCTATTTTTTATAAGAAATTTCTTATTTTTATATAAAATTTTAGATAATTTGCTTATTTTAAGAAATATAGGATTTTTTTTAAAATTTGCTTATTTTTGTGGAAAATTTTGGAAATTGTTCTTATTTTCATAAAAAATTTTCGAAAGTTTCTTATTTTTATAGGAAATTTTATAAAATTTAAAGGAAATTTTTCAAAAAATTCTTAGTTTATAGGAAATTTTTCAAAATTTTTAATGGAAATTTTTTAAAAACTTCTTATTTTTGTACAAAATTTTTAAAAAAATTTTTATTTTTGTAGGAAATCTTTCAAAATTTTCTTATTTATATAGGAAATTTTTCAAAATTTTTTTATTTTTATATTAAATATTTCAAAAATTTTTGTTTTATATAAGAAATTTTTAAAAATGTTTTATTTTTATATAAAATTTTTCAAAGATTTGATATTTTAATAAGAATTTTTTCGAAAATTTTTCATTTTTATAAAGAATTTTAGATAATTTGCTTATTTTTTATAAAAAATGTGCTTGGTTTTATAAAAAATTTGCTTATTTTTATAGGATTTTTTTTTAAATTTTCTAATTTTTATTGGAATTTTTCGAAAATTTGCTTATTTTTATAGAAAAATTTCTTATTTTTATTGAAAAATTTTCTCATTTCTTAGAAAATATTGCAAATTAAGTGGCATAGATTGTCATTTGTTGGGACTTGCCCCATATATACCATTTCCTTACTTGTTTTCTTTACTAATTTTCCTTTGATTTATATTCTGCACTTTATTTAAAAACCTTCTTTGTTTTCCAGACATGAACATCTTTGTCCATCACGTCGAATGTCAAGAGATTCCGTGACCACATCACAAAATAAACACTCAATTTTGGTCTTATGGCAAATGGGATTTAAAAAGAATGTTTGTGTTTTTTAAGAATAATATTTATGAAAACTAAGAGTAGAAAAAAGAAATTCTAAGATGTTATGAAATGTCTTACATTAAAAAATTTAAGAAAAAAGTAGATTTAAAATTAAAAATATATAAATGGTGGATCGATTTTCAAAGGGGGGGAGGTAGTGATACAGTATATTAATAATGTAAGAAGTGTGTTTTTTAGAAATTACATAATATTTTCATCTCATTGCATTACATTTATACTTTTCATATGTTGCGTATGAGTGATAAATATTTAGCGTTTATCTTAATATCAATCATTCGTATGGTAGAACTAAGTTTGAATGTACTTAACATTCAAAAAGTTTTAGGAATAATATTTTCATCTCATTGCATTACATTTATACTTTTCATATGTTGCGTATGAGTGATAAATATTTAGCGTTTATCTTAATATCAATCATTCGTATGGTAGAACTAAGTTTGAATGTACTTAACATTCAAAAAGTTTTAGGAATTGTCAAACCAATAAAAAACCTTTTATATTTATTTAATTATTATTCATTTTAAGGCGAAGTGGATGAGGATAGACATAACTTTTCTATAACCAAAATCTTTATCTTTAAAACAAAGTCTTATTTCATTCATAATATTTACGCCTTGGGCCAAAATACTAAACAATCATTTAATTGTCTTTTGCTCTACAAAAGGAGTATAACATATACTTTTTTATGTAAAACAATTGCACACATGAAAGGTTTTCTGACAAAATAAGAAATTTCTGGCGCATGTTAAAAATAAAAATTTTTATTTAATTAAAACTTTACAGCAAAATTTACAATTTAATTAAAGTTAGAAATGAAAAAGCAAAAAAAAGGGAAATGAGATGGTTTTTAAAAATTGTCTGTATAATTAAACAACAAAACATTTTGCATGTCTATTTGATAAAGGTTAATATTCGGATACTAGATGACAAAGGCTTCTTTCTATATTAACAAAAAGAACTTCTGTATTTTGTTTGAGTGATTTTATATGAGTACCCTACAGTTGTATTAATGATACTGATGGCGATACGGTATTTAGAGAAAAGATGACTATAGGAAGACTTTTCTCTATAGAGAAAAGATGACGATAGGAAAAGTTTTCTATATAAAAAAACAGATGAGGATAGGAAGCCTTTTCTATATAGAGAAAAGATGACGCTAGGAAGCCTTTTCTATATAGAGAAAAGATGACGCTAGGAAGACTTATCTATATAGAGAAAAGATGACGATAGGAAGACTTTTCTAAATAGAGAAAAGATGACGATAGGAAGACTTTTCTATATAGAGAAAAGATGACGATAGGAAGACTTTTCTATATAGAGAAAAGATGACGACAGGAAGACTTTTCTATATAGAGAAAAGATGACGATAGGAAGACTTTTCTATATAGAGAAAAGATGACGATAGGAAGACTTTTCTATATAGAGAAAAGATGACGATAGGAAGACTTTTCTATATAGAGAAAAGATGACGATAGGAAGACTTTTCTATATAGAGAAAAGATGACGATAGGAAGACTTTTCTATATAGAGAAAATATGACGATAGAAAGACTTTTCTATATAGAGAAAAGATGACGATAGGAAGACTTTTCTATATAGAGAAAAGATGACGATAGAAAGACTTTTCTGTATAGAGAAAAGATGACCATAGAAAGACTTTTCTATATAGAGAAAAGATGACGATAGGAAGACTTTTCTATATAGAGAAAAGATGACGATAGGAAGACTTTTCTATATAGAGAAAAGATGACGATAGGAAGACTTTTCTATATAGAGAAAATATGACGATAGGAAGACTTTTCTATATAGAGAAAAGATGACGATAGAAAGACTTTTCTGTATAGAGAAAAGATGACGCTAGGAAGACTTATCTATATAGAGAACAGATGACGGTAGGAAGATTTTTCTATATAGAAAAAAGATGACGATAGGTAGACTTTTCTAAATAAAGAAAAGATGACGATAGGAAGACTTTTCTATATAGAGAAAATATGACGATAGGAAGACTTTTCTATATAGAGAAAATATGACGATAGGAAGACTTTTCTATATAGAGAAAAGATGACGATGGGAAGACTTTTCTATATAGAGAAAAGATGACGACAGGAAGATTTTTCTATATAGAGAAAAGATGACGATAGGAAGACTTTTCTATATAGAGAAAAGATGACGATAGGAAGACTTTTCTATATAGAGAAAAGATGACGATAGGAAGACTTTTCTATATAGAGAAAAGATGACGATAGGAAGACTTTTCTATATAGAGAAAATATGACGATAGGAAGACTTTTCTATATAGAGAAAAGATGACGATAGGAAGACTTTTCTATATAGAGAAAAGATGACGATAGAAAGACTTTTCTGTATAGAGAAAAGATGACCATAGAAAGACTTTTCTATATAGAGAAAAGATGACGATAGGAAGACTTTTCTATATAGAGAAAAGATGACGATAGGAAGACTTTTCTATATAGAGAAAAGATGACGATAGGAAGACTTTTCTATATAGAGAAAAGATGACGATAGGAAGACTTTTCTATATAGGGAAAAGATGACGATAGGAAGACTTTTCTATATAGAGAAAAGATGACGATAGGAAGACTTTTCTATATAGAGAAAAGATGACGATAGGAAGACTTTTCTATATAGAGAAAAGATGACGATAGGAACATTTTTTTATATAGAGAAAAGATAACGATAGAAAGACTTTTCTATATGGAGAAAAGGTGACGATAGAAAGACTTTTCTGTATAGAGAAAAGATGACCATAGAAAGACTTTTCTATATAGAGAAAAGATGACGATAGGAAGACTTTTCTATATAGAGAAAAGATGACGATAGGAAGACTTTTCTATATAGAGAAAAGATGACGATAGGAAGACTTTTCTATATAGAGAAAAGATGACGATAGGAAGACTTTTCTATATAGAAAAAAGATGACGATAGGAAGACTTTTCTATATAGGGAAAAGATGACGATAGGAAAACTTTTCTATATAGAGAAAAGATGACTATAGGAAGACTTTTCTATATAGAGAAAAGATGACGATAGGAAGACTTTTCTATATAGAGAGAAGATGACGACAGGAAGACTTTTCTATATAGAGAAAAGATGACGATAGGAAGACTTTTCTATATAGAGAAAGGATGACGATAGGAAGACTTTTCTATGTAGAGAAAAGATGACGATAGGAAGGCTTTACTATATAGAGAAATGATGACGATAGGAAGACTTTTCTATATAGAGAAAGGATGACGATAGGAAGACTTTTCTATATAGAGAAAAGATGACGATAGGAAAACTTTTCTTTATAGAGAAAAGATGACGATAGGAAGACTTTTCTATATAGAGAGAAGATAACGGTAGGAAGACTTTTTTATATAGAGACATGTAGAACAGTCATACCGAATGTTTCTTTGCATTTAAAAACCTTGGTTATGTAGGTTATCATGTGGTCGGGCTAGACCTTATATAGTACTTTCTTACTTGTTTTTTAGTGAGTTTAATTATATACTTTTTTATTTCTTCTTTCAACTGTAAAATATGTAAATTTTCACTTATATAAGAAGAAAAAAAATCACATATGGCCTTTTATAAAAAAATTTTGATGTCTTCGAAGTGAGCTTTAAATTAAAAATAGAGTTTTTCAAATATAAAGCAATTTGGCTAATTTATAAGATTTGGCAATAGTTGTAGTAGTTTGTCAGTAATGAAAAGGTCAGTCTAATGAACTACAATGTAGAAGAAGTAGTCTGGAGTATGAAGTCTCCTCCGCAGTTTCACAGTAGGAGTTGGCTACTACCTAGAGACATGCCAATAGTAGAAAATTTAACTTAATTTGATTTCGTTTGACTTTCAGTTCCTTTGTTTATACCTATAAAATACACAATACGAATAATATATTTTTCCTAATAAAAAAATATTTGAAAAAGACCCACATACTTAGATCTTAATGTCTCTTGTTGTCTTTGCTTTAATGTCTGTAGTTATTATTTCTACTTCCATTGTTCGTTGTTGTTGCTTTTGCTTCTGTATATTCACTTATCCTTGAGCCTTTTTTTCTTTGAAAAAGTAATTAAAACGCTTTGCTACCTAAAAGAAAAAAAAAACGAAAAATAAATAAACGAATTTAACGAAGCAGCAATAGTACAGAATAATAAATAAGGTTTTTTATATTTAATAAGTCTGTTATGCTCCCTTTTTATTTTTAATTTGTTCTATTTATATTTAAAAATTTACTTCAAAATACAAGAAATCATAACTCTTCTTTTAATTTTATATTTTAAAAATATCTTAATGTGTTTTTAAGTGTTAACAATGATAGATTGATTTGCCCCTGGTCAGAGAAGACATTTTTGGAGTTACTAACAAACATCATGCTTCACTTCGATAGACTTAGAATAAACTTGTCCGAGTTATAGAAATAAGACGTATCCCCGTTGAGTCATGTTATCAGTGATTTAATAAAATCTTTGCAACTATAATTACTATTTTATGAATTTTGTTTCTTATTTAAATTCAGAAAGATTCATCACTAGCTACACAAAACATGTACATAAATAAATGTCAAATATATTAAATATTCATGTCCGAATTCTATAATTTGAACATCAAGTTATGCCCTTTTTAACTATGCGCATATTTATTTGTTTATTTTGTTATCAATATTGTTTTTGACATTTAGCAAACATCTGCGTATTTGCATGAGTAGTTTTGTTTTTCTAGGTTAAACTAAAATAAAAATTGGATTTAACATTAAATAACAGTATACACAACATAAATATTTTGTTTAAAATTTTTCCGTGATTGACAATATTTGTTAGGATTTGGTCAGATAAAAAGTGAAATTTATTTAAGGAAGGGGTGTCCTGCTAAAACCCCCCTCCAAACTCAAAATGTCCTTAATTTGTAAATATAAAGTTCTGTTATTATTCTATTCAGCTGTGGACTTTGGTTGAGACATTTATATTTTGCATATATATTTCTCTTATAATACATTTACCAATACTAATACTAATACTAATACTAATACTAATACTAATACTAATACTAATACTAATACTAATACTAATACTAATACTAATACTAATACTAATACTAATACTAATACTAATACTAATACTAATACTAATACTAATACTAATACTAATACTAATACTAATACTAATACTAATACTAATACTAATACTAATACTAATACTAATACTAATACTAATACTAATACTAATACTAATACTAATACTAATACTAATACTAATACTAATACTAATACTAATACTAATACTAATACTAATACTAATACTAATACTAATACTAATACTAATACTAATACTAATACTAATACTAATACTAATACTAATACTAATACTAATACTAATACTAATACTAATACTAATACTAATACTAATACTAATACTAATACTAATACTAATACTAATACTAATACTAATACTAATACTAATACTAATACTAATACTAATACTAATACTAATACTAATACTAATACTAATACTAATACTAATACTAATACTAATACTAATACTAATACTAATACTAATACTAATACTAATACTAATACTAATACTAATACTAATACTAATACTAATACTAATACTAATACTAATACTAATACTAATACTAATACTAATACTAATACTAATACTAATACTAATACTAATACTAATACTAATACTAATACTAATACTAATACTAATACTAATACTAATACTAATACTAATACTAATACTAATACTAATACTAATACTAATACTAATACTAATACTAATACTAATACTAATACTAATACTAATACTAATACTAATACTAATACTAATACTAATACTAATACTAATACTAATACTAATACTAATACTAATACTAATACTAATACTAATACTAATACTAATACTAATACTAATACTAATACTAATACTAATACTAATACTAATACTAATACTAATACTAATACTAATACTAATACTAATACTAATACTAATACTAATACTAATACTAATACTAATACTAATACTAATACTAATACTAATACTAATACTAATACTAATACTAATACTAATACTAATACTAATACTAATACTAATACTAATACTAATACTAATACTAATACTAATACTAATACTAATACTAATACTAATACTAATACTAATACTAATACTAATACTAATACTAATACTAATACTAATACTAATACTAATACTAATACTAATACTAATACTAATACTAATACTAATACTAATACTAATACTAATACTAATACTAATACTAATACTAATACTAATACTAATACTAATACTAATACTAATACTAATACTAATACTAATACTAATACTAATACTAATACTAATACTAATACTAATACTAATACTAATACTAATACTAATACTAATACTAATACTAATACTAATACTAATACTAATACTAATACTAATACTAATACTAATACTAATACTAATACTAATACTAATACTAATACTAATACTAATACTAATACTAATACTAATACTAATACTAATACTAATACTAATACTAATACTAATACTAATACTAATACTAATACTAATACTAATACTAATACTAATACTAATACTAATACTAATACTAATACTAATACTAATACTAATACTAATACTAATACTAATACTAATACTAATACTAATACTAATACTAATACTAATACTAATACTAATACTAATACTAATACTAATACTAATACTAATACTAATACTAATACTAATACTAATACTAATACTAATACTAATACTAATACTAATACTAATACTAATACTAATACTAATACTAATACTAATACTAATACTAATACTAATACTAATACTAATACTAATACTAATACTAATACTAATACTAATACTAATACTAATACTAATACTAATACTAATACTAATACTAATACTAATACTAATACTAATACTAATACTAATACTAATACTAATACTAATACTAATACTAATACTAATACTAATACTAATACTAATACTAATACTAATACTAATACTAATACTAATACTAATACTAATACTAATACTAATACTAATACTAATACTAATACTAATACTAATACTAATACTAATACTAATACTAATACTAATACTAATACTAATACTAATACTAATACTAATACTAATACTAATACTAATACTAATACTAATACTAATACTAATACTAATACTAATACTAATACTAATACTAATACTAATACTAATACTAATACTAATACTAATACTAATACTAATACTAATACTAATACTAATACTAATACTAATACTAATACTAATACTAATACTAATACTAATACTAATACTAATACTAATACTAATACTAATACTAATACTAATACTAATACTAATACTAATACTAATACTAATACTAATACTAATACTAATACTAATACTAATACTAATACTAATACTAATACTAATACTAATACTAATACTAATACTAATACTAATACTAATACTAATACTAATACTAATACTAATACTAATACTAATACTAATACTAATACTAATACTAATACTAATACTAATACTAATACTAATACTAATACTAATACTAATACTAATACTAATACTAATACTAATACTAATACTAATACTAATACTAATACTAATACTAATACTAATACTAATACTAATACTAATACTAATACTAATACTAATACTAATACTAATACTAATACTAATACTAATACTAATACTAATACTAATACTAATACTAATACTAATACTAATACTAATACTAATACTAATACTAATACTAATACTAATACTAATACTAATACTAATACTAATACTAATACTAATACTAATACTAATACTAATACTAATACTAATACTAATACTAATACTAATACTAATACTAATACTAATACTAATACTAATACTAATACTAATACTAATACTAATACTAATACTAATACTAATACTAATACTAATACTAATACTAATACTAATACTAATACTAATACTAATACTAATACTAATACTAATACTAATACTAATACTAATACTAATACTAATACTAATACTAATACTAATACTAATACTAATACTAATACTAATACTAATACTAATACTAATACTAATACTAATACTAATACTAATACTAATACTAATACTAATACTAATACTAATACTAATACTAATACTAATACTAATACTAATACTAATACTAATACTAATACTAATACTAATACTAATACTAATACTAATACTAATACTAATACTAATACTAATACTAATACTAATACTAATACTAATACTAATACTAATACTAATACTAATACTAATACTAATACTAATACTAATACTAATACTAATACTAATACTAATACTAATACTAATACTAATACTAATACTAATACTAATACTAATACTAATACTAATACTAATACTAATACTAATACTAATACTAATACTAATACTAATACTAATACTAATACTAATACTAATACTAATACTAATACTAATACTAATACTAATACTAATACTAATACTAATACTAATACTAATACTAATACTAATACTAATACTAATACTAATACTAATACTAATACTAATACTAATACTAATACTAATACTAATACTAATACTAATACTAATACTAATACTAATACTAATACTAATACTAATACTAATACTAATACTAATACTAATACTAATACTAATACTAATACTAATACTAATACTAATACTAATACTAATACTAATACTAATACTAATACTAATACTAATACTAATACTAATACTAATACTAATACTAATACTAATACTAATACTAATACTAATACTAATACTAATACTAATACTAATACTAATACTAATACTAATACTAATACTAATACTAATACTAATACTAATACTAATACTAATACTAATACTAATACTAATACTAATACTAATACTAATACTAATACTAATACTAATACTAATACTAATACTAATACTAATACTAATACTAATACTAATACTAATACTAATACTAATACTAATACTAATACTAATACTAATACTAATACTAATACTAATACTAATACTAATACTAATACTAATACTAATACTAATACTAATACTAATACTAATACTAATACTAATACTAATACTAATACTAATACTAATACTAATACTAATACTAATACTAATACTAATACTAATACTAATACTAATACTAATACTAATACTAATACTAATACTAATACTAATACTAATACTAATACTAATACTAATACTAATACTAATACTAATACTAATACTAATACTAATACTAATACTAATACTAATACTAATACTAATACTAATACTAATACTAATACTAATACTAATACTAATACTAATACTAATACTAATACTAATACTAATACTAATACTAATACTAATACTAATACTAATACTAATACTAATACTAATACTAATACTAATACTAATACTAATACTAATACTAATACTAATACTAATACTAATACTAATACTAATACTAATACTAATACTAATACTAATACTAATACTAATACTAATACTAATACTAATACTAATACTAATACTAATACTAATACTAATACTAATACTAATACTAATACTAATACTAATACTAATACTAATACTAATACTAATACTAATACTAATACTAATACTAATACTAATACTAATACTAATACTAATACTAATACTAATACTAATACTAATACTAATACTAATACTAATACTAATACTAATACTAATACTAATACTAATACTAATACTAATACTAATACTAATACTAATACTAATACTAATACTAATACTAATACTAATACTAATACTAATACTAATACTAATACTAATACTAATACTAATACTAATACTAATACTAATACTAATACTAATACTAATACTAATACTAATACTAATACTAATACTAATACTAATACTAATACTAATACTAATACTAATACTAATACTAATACTAATACTAATACTAATACTAATACTAATACTAATACTAATACTAATACTAATACTAATACTAATACTAATACTAATACTAATACTAATACTAATACTAATACTAATACTAATACTAATACTAATACTAATACTAATACTAATACTAATACTAATACTAATACTAATACTAATACTAATACTAATACTAATACTAATACTAATACTAATACTAATACTAATACTAATACTAATACTAATACTAATACTAATACTAATACTAATACTAATACTAATACTAATACTAATACTAATACTAATACTAATACTAATACTAATACTAATACTAATACTAATACTAATACTAATACTAATACTAATACTAATACTAATACTAATACTAATACTAATACTAATACTAATACTAATACTAATACTAATACTAATACTAATACTAATACTAATACTAATACTAATACTAATACTAATACTAATACTAATACTAATACTAATACTAATACTAATACTAATACTAATACTAATACTAATACTAATACTAATACTAATACTAATACTAATACTAATACTAATACTAATACTAATACTAATACTAATACTAATACTAATACTAATACTAATACTAATACTAATACTAATACTAATACTAATACTAATACTAATACTAATACTAATACTAATACTAATACTAATACTAATACTAATACTAATACTAATACTAATACTAATACTAATACTAATACTAATACTAATACTAATACTAATACTAATACTAATACTAATACTAATACTAATACTAATACTAATACTAATACTAATACTAATACTAATACTAATACTAATACTAATACTAATACTAATACTAATACTAATACTAATACTAATACTAATACTAATACTAATACTAATACTAATACTAATACTAATACTAATACTAATACTAATACTAATACTAATACTAATACTAATACTAATACTAATACTAATACTAATACTAATACTAATACTAATACTAATACTAATACTAATACTAATACTAATACTAATACTAATACTAATACTAATACTAATACTAATACTAATACTAATACTAATACTAATACTAATACTAATACTAATACTAATACTAATACTAATACTAATACTAATACTAATACTAATACTAATACTAATACTAATACTAATACTAATACTAATACTAATACTAATACTAATACTAATACTAATACTAATACTAATACTAATACTAATACTAATACTAATACTAATACTAATACTAATACTAATACTAATACTAATACTAATACTAATACTAATAC
This sequence comes from Stomorhina lunata, assembly GCA_933228675.1. Taxonomy (NCBI): domain Eukaryota; kingdom Metazoa; phylum Arthropoda; class Insecta; order Diptera; family Rhiniidae; genus Stomorhina; species Stomorhina lunata. The sequence goes on along the minus strand of OW121743.1, from coordinate 50,638,037 downwards.
TAATACTAATACTAATACTAATACTAATACTAATACTAATACTAATACTAATACTAATACTAATACTAATACTAATACTAATACTAATACTAATACTAATACTAATACTAATACTAATACTAATACTAATACTAATACTAATACTAATACTAATACTAATACTAATACTAATACTAATACTAATACTAATACTAATACTAATACTAATACTAATACTAATACTAATACTAATACTAATACTAATACTAATACTAATACTAATACTAATACTAATACTAATACTAATACTAATACTAATACTAATACTAATACTAATACTAATACTAATACTAATACTAATACTAATACTAATACTAATACTAATACTAATACTAATACTAATACTAATACTAATACTAATACTAATACTAATACTAATACTAATACTAATACTAATACTAATACTAATACTAATACTAATACTAATACTAATACTAATACTAATACTAATACTAATACTAATACTAATACTAATACTAATACTAATACTAATACTAATACTAATACTAATACTAATACTAATACTAATACTAATACTAATACTAATACTAATACTAATACTAATACTAATACTAATACTAATACTAATACTAATACTAATACTAATACTAATACTAATACTAATACTAATACTAATACTAATACTAATACTAATACTAATACTAATACTAATACTAATACTAATACTAATACTAATACTAATACTAATACTAATACTAATACTAATACTAATACTAATACTAATACTAATACTAATACTAATACTAATACTAATACTAATACTAATACTAATACTAATACTAATACTAATACTAATACTAATACTAATACTAATACTAATACTAATACTAATACTAATACTAATACTAATACTAATACTAATACTAATACTAATACTAATACTAATACTAATACTAATACTAATACTAATACTAATACTAATACTAATACTAATACTAATACTAATACTAATACTAATACTAATACTAATACTAATACTAATACTAATACTAATACTAATACTAATACTAATACTAATACTAATACTAATACTAATACTAATACTAATACTAATACTAATACTAATACTAATACTAATACTAATACTAATACTAATACTAATACTAATACTAATACTAATACTAATACTAATACTAATACTAATACTAATACTAATACTAATACTAATACTAATACTAATACTAATACTAATACTAATACTAATACTAATACTAATACTAATACTAATACTAATACTAATACTAATACTAATACTAATACTAATACTAATACTAATACTAATACTAATACTAATACTAATACTAATACTAATACTAATACTAATACTAATACTAATACTAATACTAATACTAATACTAATACTAATACTAATACTAATACTAATACTAATACTAATACTAATACTAATACTAATACTAATACTAATACTAATACTAATACTAATACTAATACTAATACTAATACTAATACTAATACTAATACTAATACTAATACTAATACTAATACTAATACTAATACTAATACTAATACTAATACTAATACTAATACTAATACTAATACTAATACTAATACTAATACTAATACTAATACTAATACTAATACTAATACTAATACTAATACTAATACTAATACTAATACTAATACTAATACTAATACTAATACTAATACTAATACTAATACTAATACTAATACTAATACTAATACTAATACTAATACTAATACTAATACTAATACTAATACTAATACTAATACTAATACTAATACTAATACTAATACTAATACTAATACTAATACTAATACTAATACTAATACTAATACTAATACTAATACTAATACTAATACTAATACTAATACTAATACTAATACTAATACTAATACTAATACTAATACTAATACTAATACTAATACTAATACTAATACTAATACTAATACTAATACTAATACTAATACTAATACTAATACTAATACTAATACTAATACTAATACTAATACTAATACTAATACTAATACTAATACTAATACTAATACTAATACTAATACTAATACTAATACTAATACTAATACTAATACTAATACTAATACTAATACTAATACTAATACTAATACTAATACTAATACTAATACTAATACTAATACTAATACTAATACTAATACTAATACTAATACTAATACTAATACTAATACTAATACTAATACTAATACTAATACTAATACTAATACTAATACTAATACTAATACTAATACTAATACTAATACTAATACTAATACTAATACTAATACTAATACTAATACTAATACTAATACTAATACTAATACTAATACTAATACTAATACTAATACTAATACTAATACTAATACTAATACTAATACTAATACTAATACTAATACTAATACTAATACTAATACTAATACTAATACTAATACTAATACTAATACTAATACTAATACTAATACTAATACTAATACTAATACTAATACTAATACTAATACTAATACTAATACTAATACTAATACTAATACTAATACTAATACTAATACTAATACTAATACTAATACTAATACTAATACTAATACTAATACTAATACTAATACTAATACTAATACTAATACTAATACTAATACTAATACTAATACTAATACTAATACTAATACTAATACTAATACTAATACTAATACTAATACTAATACTAATACTAATACTAATACTAATACTAATACTAATACTAATACTAATACTAATACTAATACTAATACTAATACTAATACTAATACTAATACTAATACTAATACTAATACTAATACTAATACTAATACTAATACTAATACTAATACTAATACTAATACTAATACTAATACTAATACTAATACTAATACTAATACTAATACTAATACTAATACTAATACTAATACTAATACTAATACTAATACTAATACTAATACTAATACTAATACTAATACTAATACTAATACTAATACTAATACTAATACTAATACTAATACTAATACTAATACTAATACTAATACTAATACTAATACTAATACTAATACTAATACTAATACTAATACTAATACTAATACTAATACTAATACTAATACTAATACTAATACTAATACTAATACTAATACTAATACTAATACTAATACTAATACTAATACTAATACTAATACTAATACTAATACTAATACTAATACTAATACTAATACTAATACTAATACTAATACTAATACTAATACTAATACTAATACTAATACTAATACTAATACTAATACTAATACTAATACTAATACTAATACTAATACTAATACTAATACTAATACTAATACTAATACTAATACTAATACTAATACTAATACTAATACTAATACTAATACTAATACTAATACTAATACTAATACTAATACTAATACTAATACTAATACTAATACTAATACTAATACTAATACTAATACTAATACTAATACTAATACTAATACTAATACTAATACTAATACTAATACTAATACTAATACTAATACTAATACTAATACTAATACTAATACTAATACTAATACTAATACTAATACTAATACTAATACTAATACTAATACTAATACTAATACTAATACTAATACTAATACTAATACTAATACTAATACTAATACTAATACTAATACTAATACTAATACTAATACTAATACTAATACTAATACTAATACTAATACTAATACTAATACTAATACTAATACTAATACTAATACTAATACTAATACTAATACTAATACTAATACTAATACTAATACTAATACTAATACTAATACTAATACTAATACTAATACTAATACTAATACTAATACTAATACTAATACTAATACTAATACTAATACTAATACTAATACTAATACTAATACTAATACTAATACTAATACTAATACTAATACTAATACTAATACTAATACTAATACTAATACTAATACTAATACTAATACTAATACTAATACTAATACTAATACTAATACTAATACTAATACTAATACTAATACTAATACTAATACTAATACTAATACTAATACTAATACTAATACTAATACTAATACTAATACTAATACTAATACTAATACTAATACTAATACTAATACTAATACTAATACTAATACTAATACTAATACTAATACTAATACTAATACTAATACTAATACTAATACTAATACTAATACTAATACTAATACTAATACTAATACTAATACTAATACTAATACTAATACTAATACTAATACTAATACTAATACTAATACTAATACTAATACTAATACTAATACTAATACTAATACTAATACTAATACTAATACTAATACTAATACTAATACTAATACTAATACTAATACTAATACTAATACTAATACTAATACTAATACTAATACTAATACTAATACTAATACTAATACTAATACTAATACTAATACTAATACTAATACTAATACTAATACTAATACTAATACTAATACTAATACTAATACTAATACTAATACTAATACTAATACTAATACTAATACTAATACTAATACTAATACTAATACTAATACTAATACTAATACTAATACTAATACTAATACTAATACTAATACTAATACTAATACTAATACTAATACTAATACTAATACTAATACTAATACTAATACTAATACTAATACTAATACTAATACTAATACTAATACTAATACTAATACTAATACTAATACTTTTAAATAAGCTACCTGTTTCTTTATTTCATATAGAAAATTCGTATAAAAGGAAGTAGAATTTAAAATCTTTTTATATACAATCGAAAATGAAATCAATTATTAACTTATCCTGCAGACAAGCCGTAGGCTTCGCGGGATTTAGGTTTAAGATGAAGTGTACAAAATGTTTATTAAACTCTAATAAATTGAGTTTTAATATTAAAAGAAAAACTTATACTGGGTAATGGTAAGAGTAGTTTTTCCAGAAACTAGAAAAGGACCTTTGCAGTATTAGACGGCGATTATATGAAAACGTAAAAAATATAATTACTCCACTTGACATGATAGTATTAAGGTTATGGGCTTTTAATAAAGTTATTAAACTCTATAGAAAAATGTCTTAAATCTATGCTCCTTTATGCGTTTTAATCTTCAAATGCAATAACACATTACCAGGGAAATGCTCTTAATATCTACATTGTGAACCTTTACGTCAAAAAAGAAAGATGTTGCCACAAATGACTTAACGTAAAGTAATAAAAAAGGTTGTTAAAGTGTTAAGGTGGTTTTAGAAAAGTTGACTTGGATGGCTTTCTATGTTATATTGGACATAAACAACGACCATAAAATAACCCCTAATTGGACGTTTAGTGATTTTTCAAGAGAAACGACACCCATACAATTATCGAGCAGTAAAAGTAAGGCAATACTAGACATATTTCAAACTACATAAGTACAGAGAACATTAGTAGAACTACAACATACACAAACATCTAAGTACATAAACTAAAGAAGTATAAAAACGTTGACAGAATCTTCCACAAGATGGGGATACAGAGAAATTAAAGGACAAAAAAGCTGGGTATTTTAGCCATTGTGTGATAAATTTCTTACTAAACCCTTGTTTAAACTCAAATACACTCCTTTTCTTGCAATAAGCAAGTACAGGACTGCAAGCAAATGTAATGTAGGCGTTGTCGGCTAAAACTTTGTTTTGATATCAGACCAGTTAACCAGTTTATGTTATCGTTGGTTGATTTGCTGGTATTGATTTCTTGTTTGTCATGTTGGAATATGTGTGTTCAATGTTTGTCAATAGTTTGTGGCATTTTACATACTAAACACATAGTATGTATGTATATTCCAGCCCATGCAAACAACCTACAACATTTGAAGGAATAACAAATTTTTTAACAACCTCGAAGCTTTAGCTTGTAGAGTTGCCCTTTAGGCGTCATTTTTTTCAGAAATTGCATTGCGGCATTTTTTGTTTTTAGGGAGAGTGTTTTGGAACCTTTGCAGCAGCTTTCATGGAACTAGTAATTCTCTGTCATTGCGTGCAGATGTCGTTGGAATCAGAAACAGTAGTAATTTGATGAGATTTGAGCTTACTGATCAGGTTTTAATGATGGCACTTTAAAATGCAGTGTTTTAAGTGGCAAAAAAACCCAGTAAAACTTTTCATTACCAAATAATAAGTTAAACAGTTAAACTACTGAACACGAACTACTTACTCATTCGCTGTTTAAGTCATTACATTAACATGAGGATGTCATTGGAGGCAAGTACTTACCAATTGCAGAAAAGTAATGACTTGGGTAAGCAATTTGAAAGCAACAACAACAACAACAACAGCAACAACTTTTTTGTTGTGGTTTTATTAAAAACATATATTTTTAAACGAAATACAAATTTTTTTTTATGATCCCATGGGGGCTCGAACCCAGACCCTCCGACTGCTAGGCAGAGACTCTTCCACTGAGCTACTTCATATGTTGAAAACTTAGCAGCTTATAATTAATATAAACAATTTTTATTTTTAAATCCAAAATCATGTGAAAATAACTTTGTTTTTCCCTGCTTTTTTTTGCTTTGTTGTAATTTTTGGAAAAATATTTTTATACGATTTTTTGTAATTATTTTAAAACTTTTTTAAAATTATTTTAAAACTTAAACGATTTAAATCTTCTTTTTTGTATAAGTTTTTACATAAGATTGACTCTTACTTACTTAAATGTTACAACATGTTAAGGTCAAAGTCCGAGCATATTTTAGAATTCCATGGATTTCGATCTTGTGCGAATATTCTCCAATTTTATAGGCCAAGCTTTAAAAATGTTCCTCTACTTGGTCTTTCTATCGAAGTTTCGGACATCCTCCTCTAACATTAGGTAGTGGGACATTTCAATTCTAATTTTATCCTCTTCATTGTATTTTTTTTCAAGAGAGGGTTACTAGCCCGTAATCCTATTTTTTATCGATCTTATGTGACAACTCTCGGAACATGTTAACTCACAATATTAATGGGTGTTAAACTAGCTTCCGGGGTGATACCATGAGGAGGTGTGTGTCCACAGTTGAGATGAAGGATGACCCAGATAAGTTGGGCTTACCAAGTTAAAACCAATTAGAATCGTGTTTGGTATTCAACCTCCCCTACATAATCAAAATTGACTCATGATGGTATTTTTTCATTAACGTAAGTTAGTTTTACAATATTTTTTACAGAAGATAATATTTAAGTTCTTAAAATTCAAAAATCATTTAAAAAGACTCTTTTAATAAAAAAAAACTAAAAAAAATTGTTGCCCTTGGTGGGATTTGAACCGGGGCCATTCAGTTTAAGTTACCATCTTAATTACAAATTAGTACTTCTGTAATAACTTATTATTTATTCGGATGGTATGTTGTAGTCGTTACAAGGTAACCAGTTATCAGAGTACTTGCCATTACCAAAGTTTTGCTGGGAAGTTATCAGTTTTATAAAAAAAAAGTCAAGTGAAATTTAACCTTAATATTTAAAAAAAAAACATCATATATAAAAAGTATTGCATACTTTTAGGCTTAATTATTTTCATAAAAACAATTTATTAAGAATTATTTAACGGATATTTATGTTTTGGAGAACATTAGGGGTAAATTTCTTGAAACTTTGTTTGATTTCAATGAAACTTTCCTTATATTTCAACTTTGTAATACTGATTATCTATGCCGAGTTTCATTACAATCGGTTAAGAAACAAATATTTTCGTACTATACGGGCGGGGAGCGATGGGTGTAGCAGATTTTAATGAAACTTTTAATATAAGTTGCCGAGTTTTATCGCAATCGGTTAAGTAACAAACATTTGGGGCGAAAAAATATATTCTTAACCGATCATTACTATCGGTTAAGAAACAAACATTTAAATTTTTATGAATCTTTACAATTTTCTTAACTTAGTTGATAGAAGCATATATACCAAATTTCAATGCTCTATGAACAGTCCTTACATGTTTTGTCAAGGAATGTATGAAGAAATCCCACTGTGCGACAACGTAGCCATCCAATCTTATTCCTGGACAGCAGTCACATCGCATTTATATTCATCGAGGACATCCATCAACTGGATTAGAGAACATCCTCTGTAAAGGGTTTGAATGTTCCAGGTGCTGATACTTAAATCATGGTATTTTTTTATATGTCATAGTCGTCAATTCTTAAAGTTTGTTTTTTCATAGTAGCTTATTTTTTCCAGGTGTGGGTTACTAGCCCGACATTCTAACCCATATTTTTATCGTTAACTACTTTGATGGCTGTTAATGAAGCTAACCAGGTGGCACCACGAGGAGGTAAGTGTCAACAGTTGAGAAGGAGCATAGACGAAGATAAGTCTGGATTTACTTAGTCAAACCAATTGAACCGTTGCTTGGTATCCAATATCCCCTACATCACTACTGAAGGGTTAATCATGATTTTTTCTTTGACCAAATGAGATTTAAAGGAACAAGTACCTGGTTAAACGAGCCTTGCTCGAAACTTTATGATAAACATTTCGAGGTAAATTTAAAAGTTTTTATATTTTTTATTTCATAAAGTACTAAAATTCAGAGGAAAGACATTACACAAATATCCAAATAGTTTTGAATCATTTTGTAAGATCAAGTCATGATCAAATGCATATTTTACAGTTTAATTCATTTGGAATAATTTTGGAAATTGGTCATACCAACTTAGAAGCCTCCGTCGCCTGAATAAAATGCACAGTTTACGATTTAATTCATTTTGAGTAATTTCCATTTTCCATTTTGGCGCCACCTATCGGACATTTTTCATACCAATTAACCTTTGTCTGCTCATGCGTAACAATTTTGCTAAATATCATGGCATAATCAAATGCACAACTTACGATTTAATTCAATTCAAGTAAATTTCAGTGGCACCACCTGCCGGAAATTGTTCATACCAATTAAAAAATTTTCGCCGGCTCATTGGCAACAACTTTGTTAAAGATCATAGCATGATCAAATGCATAATTTATGATTTAGTGCATTTTGAGTCATTTTCAGCGGTGCCATCTGGCGGCAATTAGTACTATCTTTGTTGCGCTCATGCGCAAAAACTTCGCTAAAGAGCATAACATGTTCAAGTTGATTGTTTACTTTTCGATAAAGAACATACATACAGCCAAACATTTATTTGTTTAAAAGCTATAAAATTACTGATTTTTTGAACTTTTTATCCCCTAATTTTAAAAAAGTTTCATATGCTTATTTAGTACTTCTTTAAACTTTGAACGAAATTTTATAAAAAAGCAGTTAACATATTATTTCGATTCATTTTACTTCATGCGGTGTTAAGTTATAATTTTATCTCTTTTTACCCATTTTGGCAACCGAAATCAAAAAAGTACCAAATATGTGTTCAATACTTTTTTAACATCTATTGATTGCAGTAAAAAGTTCCTTTCTATATTCTTTGATTCAAAAGATAAGAGTGGGTTGTACCAAAAACGCTATTTTTTCCCCTTTTTTACCACCTATGAGGCATAGTTTCAAAAAAGTACCAAACACGTGTCCGATTATTTTTATGGTTGTTCAAAATGTAAATTAAATTTTTTTCTATACCTATTACTTTTGGAAATACAACATTTTATTTTTTCCCCCCCTTTTTTCCCGTTTTTCCCCCTTTTGCGGCAAAATCCATCACCCAAATTTTATGAAAATCGTTACAACCGTTTTCGAGATAGTTATTCTATATATCTAAGATACCCATGATATCTTCAAAGCATATGCTAATGTAGATAGAACAGTGAAAGATAGCCCTCATTGTGACTAGGCGTAATTGAGAAGCTTTAAAGTACCTGACTTCTATTCTAATTGCTCGCCTTAGAGAAACTTTTTCTACATACAAATTACTCGTATAGGAGTAAATTTTTTTACAAAAAAAATTTCGTATTATAGTAACTTTTTCTAGGGAAAAATTTCTAGTAATAAAGTAAATTTTTCTTTTGAAAAATTGCTTTCGGCCTTAAGTTGCTTTTTCTATAGAAAAATTGTTCGAATTAGATCATATTTATATTTATAAAAATGTTTCTTATTAGAGTAAATTTTTCAATAAAAAACATGATTGTCCCAAAGTAACTTTTATTATTGAAAACTTGTTCGTTCTAGAGTCATATTTTTTTTTCATAGAAATTGCTCTTTTTACAGAAACTTTTTCTATAGAAATATTGCTCATCCTAGAAAACCTTTTTCTGTAGAAAAATTGCTTGTCCTATAGTAAATTTTTTTTTTGAAAAATTGCTGCATAGAAAAATTTATCGTCTTATAGTAAATTTTTCGATAGAAAAATTGCTCAACATAGAGTCATTTTTTCCATGGAATCATTGACCGCCATAGAGTAAGTTTTAGTTTAGAAAAATTTACTAATTTCGTATAAGAACAAGTAAGAGTGTTATATTCGGCTGTGCCGAATCTTATATACCCACCATCAAGTTGTGTTAAATTTAGAAGCATATCTCATATATCTACGAGGGTGCAGCTAATTCAAAATGTGGACCAAATTCGAAAACGCTAGTTGGTATTGTTGGTAAAATATTTGGAATTACTTCGGTTGCAGTAGCTTTATAGTTCAACATTCAAAAGTGTGTAAGTGGTTTCCCTAGTAATTATTTACTTTGAAAAAAATTCGTTATCGTAACCGGGTATGGTTTTACATTAATAAGTTGTTAAATACTTTTCGTTTAGCTTAATATTAAGTTAAAATAAAGAAGTTGATAGTAATACGACAGGTCCATATATTTTGTTAGGAGTTCCTAATGCATCTACCATATACATAATCTTAATAAGCTGCTTGTACTTCCGAATCTTTTTGATTGTAGATATAAAAAAGGGGATGTAATATAAATATATAAGAATTATAGCCAAATGTTGACCGATTGTAACAAAATTTCACACACTGGCTGGTATATAGCTTAATTTAGTGACAATAGCTAACACAGTTTCTAATTTAATAGCTTTTAACTGGTCCTTGCTAAACCTTTTTTTGTTTCCGGGAGTGTTTTTTATATGAAAGCTATAGTCAAATATGGACCGATTCCAATAAAATTTGATATACTGACCAATAGTTGCATAAAACTTCTCTATTCTAAATTTAGTCGTCATAGCTATCACAATTGTACTCAATTTATCAGCATTTATGTGTTTCCCGGGGCGGGGTTATACGGGAGCTCTAACTAAATGTGAACCGATTTCGCCCATTTTCAGTACACAACTTTTGTTACATATCGGAAATACTTTTGTAAAATTTTGTCTCTCTAGCTTTTGTAGTTAAGGAGCTGTCGCGCTTTTATCTGACGGACAGACGGACATAAATCTCCTTTTCTTTTTGTATTTTTGTGTTTCTGTAAGTTTTTTATATGGGAGCTATGGTCAAATGGTGATCGATTGTAACAAAATTTTGCACACGGACTGGCACTCACATAAGACTTGCGTTTGCAAAATTTTGTTGCTGTAGCCCTTTCAGTTAAGGCGCTATCGCGCTTTTATCTAACGGACAGACGGACATAAACCCCCTTTTCTTTTTGTATTTTTGTGTTTCCTTAAGTTCTTTATATGGGAGCTATGGTCAAATGGTGACCGATTGTGACAAAATTTTGCACACTGGCTGGTATTCACATAAGACTTATTTGTGCTAAACATTATGCTATTACATTTTAGCATTTATTGGCATTTAAGTGAATTTCAGGTGGAATTTTGGCTGTTTCCGTATGTTTTTTATATGGAAGCTATGGTTAAATGTGAACCGATTTCGATGAAATTTTATATACTGCCTAGTGCTTATAGAAAACTTCTAGATACCAAATTTTGTCATCATAGCTATTATAATTTGTCAGTTATTAGCAAATAAGCGACGAGGTTATACGGGAGCTATGGTCAAATGTTAACCGATTTTGCCCAATTTCAATACCAAAATTTTCTCATAAATGAAGAATGTTTTTGCTAAGTTTCAGTGAGCTAGCTCCTTTCGTTTAGGCGTTATCGTGATTTCAACAGACAGACAGACAGACAGACGGACAGACAGACGGACATCGCTCAATCGTCTTAGAATTTCATAAGGATTCAGAATATATATCGTTTTTGATTTTTGAGCCAATATTAAGGAAATTACAAACGGTATGACAATCTCAATATACCCCCCATTCTTTTTGATGGTGGGTATAAAAATTGCTCGTTCTAGTACTAGTTTAAACTCTTAATTATTACAGAATCACTTTCTTCTAAAGGCCTTAACTTTTTGTTATTTATTTTGCATAAAACTACATAATTATCCCTGAAATCCTTTAAGTTTATATGAACATTAATAAGATTTACGCTAACAAGCCGGAAATGTAGTCGCATTAATATAAAACCGCTGTTCTTGGTTTGGTTCATATGGCTTAAAGTTAAATTTAAAACAAGCCTATTATTAGATATGAGAAAAAGCTTTTTCTGAAATACTAACATAAATATTAGTAACAAATCCCAAAAATTAGTCTAATTTATCTAACAGATCAATTGAAGTTTTAACAAATTTTCGATTTCAAAAAGTAAAAAATCTGAATCGATTCTCATCCCAGTAAAACTTTTCATTACCAAATAATGAGTTAAACAGTTAAACTATTGAACACGAACTACTTACTCATTCGCTGTTTAAGTCATTACATTAACATGGGGATGTCATTGGAGGCAAGTACTTACCAATTGCAGAAAAGTAATGACTTGGGTAAGCAATTTGAAAGCAACAACAACAACAGCGACAACTTTTTTGTTGTTGTTTTATTAAAAACATATATTTTTAAACGAAATACAAATTTTTTTTATGATCCCATGGGGGCTCGAACCCAGACCCTCCGACTGCTAGGCAGAGACTCTTCCACTGAGCTACTTCACATGTTGAAAACTTAGCAGCTTATAATTAATATAAACAATTTTTATTTTTAGATTCAAAATCATGTGAAAATAACTTTGTTTTTCCCTGCTTTTTTTTTGCTTTGTTGTAATTTTTGGAAAAATATTTTTATATGATTTTTTGTAATTATTTTAAAACTTTTTTAAAATTATTTTAAAACTTAAACAATTGAAATCTTCATTTTTGTATAAGTTTTTACATAAGATTGACTCTTATTTACTTAAATGTTACAACCTGTTAAGGTTAAAGTACGAGCATATTTTATTTTCCAATTTTATAGGCCAAGCTTTGAAAAATGTTCCTCTATTTGGTCTTTCTATCGAAGTTTCGGACATCCTTCTCTAACATTAGGTAGTGGGACATTTCAATTCCAATTTTATCCTCTTCATTGTATTTTTTTTCAAGAGACGGTTACTAGCCCGTAATCCTAACCCATTTTTATCAATCTTATGGGACAACTCTCGGAACATGTTAACTCACAATATTAATGGGTGTTAAACTAGCTCCCTGGGTGATACCATGAGGAGGTGTGTGTCCACAGTTGAGATGAAGGATGACCCAGATAAGTTGGGCTTACCAAGTTAAGACCAATTAGAATCGTGTTTGGTATTCAACATCCCCTAGATAATCAAAATTGACTCATGATGGTATTTTTTCATTAACGTGAGTTAGTTTTACAATTTTTTTTTTACAGAAGATAATATTTAAGTTCTTAAAATTCAAAAATCATTTAAAAAGACTCTTTTAATAAAAAAAACTAAAAAAAATTGTTGCCCTTGGTGGGATTTGAACCGGGGCCATTCAGTTTAAATTACCATCTTAATTACAAATAAGTACTTCTGTAATAACTTATTATTTATTCGGATGGTATGTTGTAGTCGTTACAAGGTAACCAGTTGTCAGAGTACTTGCTATTACCAAAGTTTCCTGGGATTGTAAACAAATACAAAATTTGCTTTTACTCTGTTCTCATAAATATCCCTACCTTAAAGAACAGATATTCAAGTAAAAAAATTCATATGAGTATAAAGTCATTTGTATATCACAGTCATGTGTTGTTCTGGTACATACATATGTTTTTGCAATTGTATTACAAAAATATAAAGCAAAAAGTTTTGGAGCATTCATATAGCGCACATTTCAAAGAAATATTCCTAAAACTTCGTGTATGTTTAACTTAAGAAATAATTTAAAAAATACATTTTAGATTTTTGATCTAAATTTAAAATCTCCTTTAGATCGAAAGTATTGTAAAACTTTGAAATAGAATCCTGCTATTTTTCATGTATGCCCTCAACCGCGATCATAAACGATATGTGCGATATTATACCAGCTAACATCAGCTCTACAAAATATGTGGTATGTAGCTGGCATTTTCATAAAAGTAGAATGAAGGAAGACCAAGTACTAGTGGGTAAAATGTATTCCAGTAAATAGGATTTAAAGCGACAAAACCATGTTGGCTTAAAACATCCAATAAAACAACAAAAGTTAAAGGAATTCAACTGGTGCTGTGGTTTTATCATGTTGCATGTGTTCCATATTTGGTCTTTGTTAAATCTTGTAAATTTAAAATTTTGTCCGCTTGTGCTAAAAGGTAAAGAAAAACTGTAAATATTGTTTTACATTATAGAAATATTGTGTAATAATATTTATTCTAACAAATTCTGTGAAAAAAACCCTGCATTTGCTACCATTTTCTATGTTGCGTATGATTGATATCAAAATAATCATACGTCTACATGACTTCACAAAGCAGAGAACTTGCAAAATCATTGATTGACGACAACGAAGAAAATTTTAAAAATGGTATGTGACAATGACAATAGGAAATTTTTTGAAAATTGTCTATAAAAATATAAAATTTTTTGAAAATTTCCTATAAAAACAGGAAATTTTTGAAAATTTTCAATAAAAATAGGAAATTTTTTCAAAATTTCCAATAAAAATTGGAAATTTTTTAAAAATTTCCTATAAAAAAACAAAATTTTTTGAAAATTTCCAATAATAATTGGAAATTTTTTAAAAATTTCCTATAAAAATATAAAATTTTTTGAAAATTTCATATAAAAATAGGAAATTTTTTGAAAACTTCCAACAAAAACAGGAAATTTTTCGAAAATTTCTAATCAAAATAGGAAATTGTTTTTGAAAATTTCTTATAAAAACTGGAAACTTTTTAAACATTTTCTATAAAAATATCACATTTTTTGAAAATTTTCGAACATTTCCTATAAAACTAGGAAAATTTAAAAAAATTTCTTATAAAAATAGGAATGTTTTCAAAAAATACCTATAAAAATAGAAAATTTTTTGAAAGTGTCTTATAAAATAGAAAATTTGTTAAAAATGTCCTATAAAAATAGGAAATTTTTTGAAAATTTATTATAAAGACAGAAAATTATAAAAAATAGGAAATTTCCTATAATAATAGGAAATTTTGAAAATTTCCTATAAAAATTGGAAATTTTGAAAATATCCTTTAAAAATAGGAAATTTTGAAAATTTCCTTTAAAAACAGGAAATTTGAAAATAAAAATAGGAAATAATCAAAATTTCCTATTGCATAGCAAATTTTGCAAAGTTCTATAAAATATTGTTTTCAAAAATTCTCATTAAATAGAAAATTTTAAAAATTTCCCATTAAATAGGAAATTTTGAAAATTTCCCATTAAATAGAAACTATTGAAAATTTCATATTAAATAGGAAATTTCCTATAAAACTAGAAAATTTTGAAAATTTCCTGTAAAAATAAGAAAATTTTGAAAATTTCTTATAAAAATGGGAAATTTTGAAAAAATCCTATAAAAATATTCTATGAAAATTTCGAATAAAAATAGGATTTTTTTTTAATTTCCTATAAAAATATTTTTTTTCCTAATTCCTATAAAAATATTAAAATGTTTTGAAATTTTCTATAAAACTTGAAAATTTTGTATAAAAATAGGAAATTTTTTTAAAATTTGGAAAAAAAAGATAGGAAGTTTGTAAAAATTTTCTTAAAATAGGAAATTTTTTTAAAATTTCCTTAAAATAGGAAATTTTTTAAAAATTTCCTACAAAAATAGGAAATTTTTTGAAAAAAAACTTTCGAAATTTTTTTATAAAAATAGGATAATTAAAAAAAAAATTCTATACAAATAGAAAATTTTTAAAAATTTTCTATAAAATTAGGAATATTTTTGAAAATTTTCTAGAAAAATAAAAAAATTTTGAAAAATTTTCTAGAAAAGTAGGAAAATTTTGAAAATTTCCTATCAAAATAGAAATAAAAAATAGGAAAAAAAGTTTCTATAAAAAACGAACAATTTTCAAACAAAATTTGCTGTTTTTAAAAATTGAAAATTTTTTGAAAACCTCCTATAAAAAATAAGAAATTTTTAAAGTTAAATTTTCTTAAATTTACTATCAAAATATAAATAAAAAATAGGAAAATTTTCGAAAAATTTTTTATAAAAATAGAAAAATTTTCAAAAATTTCCTATTTATGAGAATATTATTTTTTTTTTAATTTAAGAACGGTAAGTTTTTTGAAAATTTTTTATGAAAATAGGAAATTTTTTGAAAATTTCCATTAAAAATAGGAAATTTTTTGAAAATTTCCTATAAAAATATAAAATTTTTTGAAAATTTCCTGTAAAAAAATTAAATTTTTTGAAAATTTCCTATAAAATTAGGAAATGTTTTAAAAATTTCCTATAAAAATTGGAAATTTTTTGAAAATTTCCCATAAAAATAGGAATTTTTTTGCAAATTTCCTATAAAAATAGGAAATTGTTTGAAAATTTCCTATAAAAATAGGAAATTTTTTGCAAATTTCCTATAAAAATAGGAAATTTTTTGAAAATTTCCTATTAAAACAGGATTTTTTTTTAAATTTCCTATAAAAATAGGAATTTTTTTTAAATTTCCTATAAAAATAGGAATTTTTTTTAAATTTCCTACAAAAATAGAAAAATTTTTAAAATTTCCTACAAAAATAGCAAAAATTTTTAAAATTTCCTATAAAAATAGGAAAAATTTTTAAAATTTCCTATAAAAATAGGAAAATTTTTTAAAATTTCCTATAAAAATAGGAAAATTTTTTAAAATTTCCTATAAAAATAGAAAATTTTTTGAAAATTTCCTATAAAAATAGGAAATTTTTTGAAAATTTTCTATAAAAAATAGGAAATTTTTTGAAAATTTCCTTTAAAAATAGGAAATTTTTTGAAAATTTCCTATAAAAATAGGAAATTTTTTGAAAATTTCCTATAAAAATAGGAAATTTTTTGAAAATTTCCTATAAAAATAGGAAATTTCTGGAAAATTCCCTTAAAAATATAATTGGTAATAATTTTCAACACAAATTCTGAATCTCTTTGAAAATTTTCTATAAATATGAAAATTTTAAAATTTGACTATTCAAATAAAAAAAATGTTCATAAACTTCCTAAAGAAATAAAAATAATTTTGGCGTCTTTAGAAGCACCAGCCAAAATTTTGTAGTTGTATTATAATTTTACCACATTATAATCAATTTAAATTAAAATTTTAATCTTGATATTGTATAATGGGCTAAATTTACTTTCAAAATCTGGTCAAGGACTAAGTCAAAATTGACGGTTTATAGCTTAGTAAAAAATTGAAAGAAACTATTTTTTCTTAAAACGTTATAAACATTAAGATATATTTTTTCAGGAAAGTTTATGTTTTTGAAAATTTTCCTAAAACTCTCATTAAAATGAGCTAATTTTTTTTAATTACTATAACACTGCGCCATAATAAATAAATTCCGTTTTTCATTATTCAAAGTGTTGCCCTGAGAAATGCTTGTAAAGCATTTTGTTTGTCGTTGGTAAAAGACCGCATTATTATAGTAACGATATAAAAACATAAACTATAACCTCAATATTGCAAAATTCACAATAATCAAAAAAGCTCAAAAAGGCATATGTGCAAAATAATATAGACTCACAAAATATTTATACGCGGTTACAAAACAATCGTTTCCTGACGAAAGCAATATTGTGGCAAAATTCACACAAAGTAATGGAAATACACATACAGGATATCCTTCTTGCATTTTGCATAAGCGAAAAGTATGTGCAGGTCTTTTATAAAATTTTGAAGTTAGTAGAGCTTAAATGACCTAAAGAGTATATCCTCTGCCACTGCTAATAAAATTTTTACAAACTTTTCTTAGAGTTCTCAGAACAAGACTTTCTCCAAAAACTATTGAATTTCTATCTAAATATAACATAGGGTATTTCACAGTCAACACTTATCGATTTCATTGCAAGTACTTGCATTTAGGTTTTTGCTCTATTTGGTCCGATTTTAAACTAAAAATGGCTGTGCGTATTAAATGGTTTTGCTGCCGTATTCGTCCTTTGGCTGATAAATCTTGTGGCTGATTTATACTGTCGTTTCCTGGAACTATTAAATAAAAGTGTACAATCCACCTACTTATATTAGCCTAGTATTTTTTGAGTGAAATTTTGTGTCAAGGTTTTGTACAAAAGCCTAAATAGACATTAAAAACTAAAATAAATTTTAAATTGTAGAGCACAAAACATGAAGATATAGTTATGATTTGGATTCGTATTTGGAGCCTCAAGTTTTGCAATTTTGAATAATTTCTTATTGTACCCACCATCAACAAGAATGGGGGGTATATTGAGATTGTCATTCCGTTTGTAATTTCCTTAATATTAGCTCAAAAACCAAAATTTATTCTGTTCCTTATGAATCCTTATGAAATTCTAAGACTATTAAGCAATGTAAGCATTTCTGTCCGTCTGTTGTCGGCACGATAAAACCTTAACGGAAGGACATAGGTTACTGAAATTTGTCACAAATAATCTTAATTTCTTGGAAAATTTTGTTCTTGAAATCGGGCAAAATCGGTTCACATTTGACCATAGCTCCCGTATAACCTCGTCTAGGCTAATCGTTTTGCTAATAAATGACAATTTATAAAAGCTATAATAACAAAATTCGGTTCCTAGAAGTTTTACATAAGCACTAGACAGCATATAAAATTTCATCGAAATCGGTTCACATTTAACTATAGCTCCCATACAAAAAACTTACGAAAACAGCCTAAATTTCACCTAAAATGCACTTAAATGCTAATAAATGATAAACTGTAACAGCTTTGGCCACTAAATTTGGCACAAGAAACTCTTATGTCAATACCAGCCAGTGTGCTAAATATTGTTACAATGGGTCACCATTTGACCATAGCTCCTATATGAAAAACTTACGGAAACACAAAAAATACATAAGAAAAGGGGGTTTAAGTCCGTCTGTCCGTTAGATAAAAGCGAGATAGCGCCTTAACTAAAACGACTACAGCAACAAAATTGTACAAAACAAAGTCTTATGTGAATGGGAGCCAGTGTTCAAAATTCTGTCACAATCGGTTACCATTTGACCATAGCTCCCATATAAAAGACTTATGGAAACGCAAAAATACAAAAAGAAAAATGATTTTGTGTCCGTCTGTCCGTTAGATAAAAGTGCGACAGCTCCTTAACTACAAGAGCTAGAGAAACAAAATTATACAAAAGTAATTTTGCTGTATAACAGAAGTTGCGTACTGAAAAAGGGCGAAATCGGTTGACATTTAGTTAGAGCTCCCATATAACCCCGCCCAGGGAAACACATGAATGATGATAAATTGAATACAATTGTAATAGCTATGACGACTAAATTTAGAATAGATAAATTTTATGCAACTATTGGTAAGTATATCAAATTTTATAGGAATCGGTCCATATTTGACTATAGCTTTCATATAAAAAACACTCCCGTAAACCAAAAAAAAATTAGCAAGGACCTGTTAGAGGCAATTAAATTAGAAACTGTGACAGCTATTGCCACTAAATTGTGCAAAAGTAAGCTTTATATAAATACCAGTCACTGAAATTTTGTTACAATCGGTCAACATTTGGCTATAATTTTTATATATATATATATATATTACATTCCCTTTTTTATACATCAAAAATAATATATTGAGATTGTCATTCCGTTTGTAATTTCCTTAATATTGGCTCAAAAACCAAAAACGATATATATTCTGAACCCTTATGAAATTTTAATTGAGCGATGTCCGTCTGTCTGTCCGTCTGTCTATCTGTTGAAATCACGATAACGCCTAAACGAAAGAAGCTAGCCCACTGAAACTTAGTAAAAATATTTTTCATCTCTGAGAAAATTTTGGTATTGAAACTGGGCAAAATCGGTTTACATTTGACCATAGCTCCCGTATAACCTCCTCTAGGCTAATCGCTTATTTGTTAATAAATGACAAATTATAGCAGCTATGCTGATAAAATTTGGTATATAGAAGTTTTACATTAGCCCTAGGCAGCGTATAAAATCTCATCAATATCGGTTTACATTTAGCCATAGCTCCCATACAAAAAACTTACGAAAACAGCCTAAATTTCACCTAAAATACTCTTAAATGCCAATAAATCTAAAAGTATAACAGGTATAACCACTAAATTTTGCATACGAAAGTCTTATATCAATGCCAACCAGTGTGCATTTGTCGCAATCGGTCACCATTTGACCTAGCTCTCATATAAAAAACTTACGAAAACACAAAAATTCAAAAAGAAAAGGGGATTTATGTCCGTCTGTCCGTCAGATAAAAGCGTAATAGCTCCTTAACTACAAGAGCTACTAAGACTTAATTAGGCACAAGAAAGTCTTATGTCAATGCCAGATAGTTTGTAAAATTTTGTCACAATCGGTCACCATTTGACCATAGCTCACATATAAAAAACTTATGGTAACACAAAAATACATAAAGGAAAGGTTGTTTATGTCCGTCTGTCCGTCAGATAAAAGCACGATAGCGCCTTAACGAAAAGAGCTAGAGGGATAACATTTTACAAAAGTACTTTGGATGTCATGAAAACGATGTGTGTTGAAAATGGACAAAATTGGTTCCAATTTAGTTAGAGCTCCCATATAACCCCGCCCCGGGAAACACATTAATGCTGATAAATTGAATACAATTGTAATAGCTATGACGATTAAATTTAAAATAGGGAAGTTTTATGCAATTTTTGATCAGTTTATCAAATTTTATAGGAATCAGTCTATATTTGACTTTAGCTTTCATATAAAAAACACTCACGGAAACCAAAAATTTTAGCAAAGGCCAGTTAAAAGCTATAAAATTTGAAACTATGATAGAATAAGCTCTATATATATGCCAGCCAGTTTGTAAAATTTTGTAACAATCGGTCAATATTTGGCAACAATTCTTATATATATAACATCCCCTTTTTATATCTGCAATCAAAAAGATTTGGAGGTACATTCATTATATTAAGATTGCACCTATGAAATTAGATACTCATCAATCAATGTTCAGCCCAGACTTTATATATGATGAATGCATTAGGATCTCCTTACGAAATATATGGACCTGCCGTATTACTATTAACGTATGTAAAACTATACCCGGTTATGAGGCCGAATTTCGATCAAAGTAAATACTTGGGAAACCACTAAAATATTTTTAAATGTTGAACTATAAAGCTACGGCATTAGCTTAGCGATTTTTTCAGTTTTGGTCTAGATTTTGAATTAGCTGCACCCTGCTTCTGAATTAAACACAACTTGATGGTGGGCACAGCCGAATATAACGCTCTTACTTGTTATATCTACAATCAAAAAGATTTGATTGAAATTATATAGCTATTAATCAATGTTAGGTCCAGACCTTATACACGGTAGATGCATTAGGAACTCCTAACAAAATTATGAACCTGCCGTGTTGCTATCAACATGTTTATGGCACAACAAAACAGCTATTTAAGGTAAAACTATATTCGGTTATGGAACAGCATTTTGTCCAAGGTAAATACTTGGGAAACCTCTTAGATACTTTGTCAACATTTTGAATTAGCTGCACTCTCGTACAACTTGATGGTGGGTATACAAGATTCGGCACAGCCGAATATAACACTCTTACTTGTTTAAAGCTGAACTAGTAAGAAGTATGGACATTTTAGTAAAGACTTTATTTTCATTCCAAAATAATTTTAGCTTAATATATATACCAAATACTTATGTGGCAAAAAATTTACGCTAAAACGACCTATAAAAGACATGATGTAAAATATGTTGAATTCTCTTGGAGGATTTAAGATGATTGGGCCTATGTAAATTATGTATTTATATGTTTATTTAAAATAAGACTTAGCCTACAACATAGGATTACATTTGCCCTTTTTGTTAGTTAACGGATGCGTGGAAATTTATGTCTGTGCTAAGAGTCTGTTCTCTAAAACATAAGGAAAATAAATACTTATCACATATTTAAAGAGATATAGGTTTGTATATTCACAAATATATATTCACGTATATATGTCGTTTTCAATACTTTGTTTCCTTTTTCCTCTACTATATTATATTCTACAGTTATTGTCTTAATGGTCGCTTTTCTGTTTCCGGTTGAGTGTATTGTATATGTTTATGTGCCTTATTCTCCTTTTAGCGCTTAGAAAATTGTCATACTAAAACGGTTTAAAGTCTTTGGAGTATTAAGATTTTACATTTGCACGATAGCAGACATTAATATACAGTTTGGGTCATGCTATAAATTTTTCAATTTCAAGTTCCTAAAGCCCATTAATATTTATGGTCTTAATGCAATAAACACATATTAACAATTTTTAGATTTACTTTATCTTAGGTCAAGATAAGCAATTAAATATTAACTAATAATATGCAACAAGTGTTAAAGATTGTCAATTATATAATTTATAAATTAGTTATCCATTATGGAATTTAAACAAGTAAGAAACGCTATAGTTGGCCAAGACCGACTATATGATACCCTTCAATAAAAAGGTCAAACTTATATATAATCTTATAAGTTTTCTTCAAGTCTTAAAGACAACTATAAGAGTTTTTTTTTTTGCAAAGTTTCAAGATTTAGTAGATTTATGTCATTTCCTGCTAAAGGCCTAATGTGGAAGCTGGGGTCAATTAAGGATCTATTCTTACCAAATTTCTGTTATCGGTTTATATATATATATATAATTCCCCGACAATATTCCAATTGTAGCAAGGGGTAATTTTCTGTGCAAAGTTTTAGTGATAAAATGCAATTATCTTTAGATTTATAAGTGACCACTAGAACTGGTTCACGTGTGTCCGTTGAGAACTAAAGCTTCGAGGTTGTAAAAGAATTTGTATACCTTGGTACCGCTGTGAACATCAACAACGATATAAGCTTCGAAATCAAACGTAGAATCATACTTGCCTATCGATGCTATTTTGGACTAAGCAAACAACTAAGAAGTAAAGTCCTCTCCGTAAGAACTTAAATCACGCTCTATAAAACGCTCATACTACCCGTGTTATTGTATGGTGCGGAATCATGGGCACTTGCACAGACAGATGAAGCTATCCTTGGAGTGTTTGAGAGGAAAATTCTACGAAGAATCTTGGGACCAGTCTGCGTCAACAATGAGTATCGACATCGAATGAACCATGACCTGTATGAGTTATACGCTGACATAGGCATAGTAAAACGCATTAAGCAACAGCGTCTGCATTGGCTAGGACATGTTGTGCGAGTGGATGAAAATACTCCGGCAAGAAAAGTCTTCGATAATGATCCAGAGGGAACGCGTAGAAGAGGGCATCCAAAACTTCGATGGAAAGACAATCTTTTGAAACTTGGCATACGAAATTGGAGAATATGCGCACAAGATAGAGGTGCATGGAATTCTAAAATGTGCTCGGCCTTTGACCTAAACAGGTTGTAATTACAGGCCATTTAAGTAAGTAAGTAAGTTATAAAAGTTTTTGTGTTTTTCTGGGTATTTAAAAGACTTTTGAGAATGTGCTTGAATTCAAGGTATGTTCAAATGTGGGCCGATTCCTAGAAAATACACTAATTAAGGTTACCATAATCATTATTAATGCTAAATATTATGAAAATAGAACAACAATTGTGGTTGTAAAGGCCTAAAAACTCCATCCCGGGACATCCCTTTCTGAGATACCCTAAACAGTAATAAAAATTTGTGTTACCATAGCCTTATTTGTATACCCTTCACCAGCATAGGTGGAAAGGGTATTATAAGTTTTACTGATAAACGCGAAGAAATATTTATCTTAGACCTACCTTTTAGTACACCAATAGATATAGAATCACTTTCTGAGACGATTTACCGATGTCAGTTCATCCGTCCGTCTGGCTGGACTCCATATAAGCCATGTAATCAAACTCCAGGTCGCAATTTTAAGATAATTTGATGAAATTTAGCACAGATCATTTCTTTGACAGTGGGACCATGGCTATTGCAATTTATCAAAATCGGTCTTTTATTTATGGTACCTCCCATAGGTCCCACTTCTCGGAATTGCTATATTGGCCACAAATATACAAATGCTTATGTAAACATAAATCACTGTACCAAATTTCATTGAAATCGGTCCACATTTAACCATAGCTCCCATACAACTCTTCTGTCAAAACGAGCTAAACGAGACAAAAATCACGAAAACGCTCGTAAATCTAAAGATAATAATAGTTTTATGTTTAGTTTTTTCATACATAATTTTTGTAGCAACTGTAATCAACCTGCCTAATTTCGAGATAATCGGTCCACATTTGACCCTTGCTTTCATGAGTCCAAATGACGGAAACAGCTTAAATGAATAAAGTTTTGAGAAAATGTTTGTTTGATGGCGAAATTTAGCTAATATTTGTCTTTATACAGGAAAAAGAACCCCTTTGAACTTAGTGGTGAAGGGTATCGTATAGTTGGGCTTGACCAACAAATAAATAAATAAATAAATAAATATTTGAAATCTTCAAGGGCCAAGCTTGCACTACATAGGAGCATATTAAAAATACTCCTTTTTACTTAAAACGAATTATGTCCAATAATTTCTACAGGGTATTATCCAAAGAAGAAATATTAATACTAAGAATATAAACACTAGTTCAACAATTTAATATATATTTTATTAAATTTCATTTTATTTCCATAATCTATATATAAATGCAAACAACATTTCTGTGCCATTGTCAAAATATTTCATTATTCCCACAAATGCGGTTTCAATTTCAAATTCTTACGCAAACGCAAAATTTTGCTCAAAAATTTAAATGTCGAGCAATTTACACAAATTACTTTCATAATCGTTGAATCGAAAAACCAATTAGTGAAAGTTTATAACAATTGTTATATTACAAACTTTGTTTTTTTATCAAAAGCAAAGCTGCGTGTTTAGCAAGTTAAAGTTTGGGGCACATCTGATAAAGTCATATATTTACATATGTTTGTTGATTAAATCTTATACACATAAGCTGGAATGTATTACAGTATAAGAAATATATACATACATTCACTTTTGTTGTACTTTTCCAAATAAATCTAAATACAAATTTTATAGGCTAACACTAATATTGTGCTACAAAGGTTCTTTCGCCAGAAGAAAACTATTTATATTCAGGAATAAGCAGGAACTAATTTTTCAATTCTTTTAAGAAAAATTTGAAAAATTTTCTATAAAAAAAAAAAAAAAAATTTTGAAAAATTTTCTATAAAAATAGGAAATCTTTGAAAAATTCCCTATAAAAATAATAAACTTTTGAAAACTTTCCTATAAAAATAAAAAAAAAATTTAAAAATTTTGTATAAAAATATAAAATTTTTGAAAAAATTCGTATAAAAATAGAAAAATTTTGAAGGACTTTCTACAAAAAAGAAAATTTTAAAAAATTTCCTATAAAAATAGGAAATTTAAAAAAAATTTCCTATAAAAATAGGAAATTTTTAAAAAATTTCCTATAAAAATAGGATATTTTTAAAAAATTTCCTATAAAATTAGGAAATTTTTGAAAAATTTCCTATAAAAATAGGAAATTTTTGAAAAATTTCCTATAAAAATAGGAAATTTTTGAAAAATTTCCTATGAAAATAGGAAATTTTTGAAAAATTTCCTATGAAAATAGGAAATTTTTGAAAAATTTCCTATGAAAATAGGAAATTTTTGAAAAATTTCCTATGAAAATAGGAAATTTTTGAAAAATTTCCTATGAAAATAGGAAATTTTTGAAAAATTTCCTATAAAAATAGGAAATTTTTGAAAAATTTCCTATAAAAATAGGAAATTTTTGAAAAATTTCCTATAAAAATAGGAAATTTTTGAAAAATTTCCTATAAAAATAGGAAATTTTTGAAAAATTTCCTATAAAAATAGGAAATTTTTGAAAAATTTCCTATAAAAATAGGAAATTTTTGAAAAATTTCGTATAAAAATAGGAAATTTTTGAAAAATTTCCTATAAAAATAGGAAATTTTTGAAAAATTTCCTATAAAAATAGGAAATTTTTCAAAAATTTCCTATAAAAATAGGAAATTTTTGAAAAATTTCCTATAAAAATAGGAAATTTTTGAAAAATTTCCTATAAAAATAGGAAATTTTTGAAAAATTTCCTATAAAAATAGGAAATTTTTGAAAAATTTCCTATAAAAATAGGAAATTTTTGAAAAATTTCCTATAAAAATAGGAAATTTTTGAAAAATTTCCTATAATAATAGGAAATTTTTGAAAAATTTGCTATAAAAATTTGCTATAAAAACATAAAATTTTTGAAAAATTTCCTATAAAAACAGGAAATTTTTGAAAAATTTCCTATAAAAATAGGAAATTTTTGAAAAATTTCCTATAAAAATAGGAAATTTTTGAAAAATTTTCCTATAAAAATAGGAAATTTTTGAAAAATTTTCCTATAAAAATAGGAAATTTTTGAAAAATTTTCCTATAAAAATAGGAAATTTTTGAAAAATTTTCCTATAAAAATAGGAAATTTTTGAAAAATTTTCCTATAAATTTTTGAAAAATTTCCTATAAAAATAGGAAATTTTTGAAAAATTTCCTATAAAAATAGGAAATTTTTGAAAAATTTCCTATAAAAATAGGAAATTTTTGAAAAATTTCCTATAAAAATAGGAATTTTTTGAAAAATTTCCTATAAAAATAGTAAATTTTTGAAAAATTTCCTATAAAAATAGTAAATTTTTGAAAAATTTCCTATAAAAATAGTAAATTTTTGAAAAATTTCCTATAAAAATAGTAAATTTTTGAAAAATTTCCTTTAAAAATAGGAAATTTTTGAAAAATTTTCTATAAAAATAGTAAATTTTTGAAAAATCTTGTAAAGTTAGTAAATTTTTGAAAAATTTCCTGTAAAAATAAAGTTAAAGTTTTTAAAAAAAATGTATTTATTATATTTTTTTTATATCCAAATTCCAAAATATTTGCCAAAAATTGCTAAACTTTAAAACTTTAATTGTTCTTAAATTGTTTAACTTTTTGACTGTTAGGAATGTTAACTACTTATATTCCGAAATTAAGTTCAAGTCGCATGAACTAGATTTGTATATGTTATTGTGGTAGTCATTGACATTTTTTTTTAGTTTAACTTTATTGGGGGTTCAAATGTCTATTTTGTTGGGAAAGGTTATATTGTCAAAGGTTAGTTTGATAATAATGTTTTTGTTGAAAAATTGGTTTACTCTTAAAATCCGAAAAAATAATATAACAGTTAAAAGCTCTTTATTACCCTCTTTTAGTTATGGTATTGAATTGCTGTTTGCAGAACCCAAATTTAAGAGAAGCAACATTTCATACACTTATAAATTTGCAATATCTTTCTTTTTTGTAAAAAACTAGTCATATTCTCTTCTTTGCAGAACAAATCGATACAGAGATTTTATTTTCTGCTAACTCTCCCTTGCAGCAAGGATGGCCACAAAAAGAGAGTAAGTACAGAGAGTTATAGGCCATGTAAAATATACAATCTAAAATATCCAAAATATATTTAATGCTATGTATTACATTGATTCTTGACTGTTTCTGTTGCTGTTGTTAAACTTTGTTGAACTTTTTCGTTTCACATATAGAATCGTGCAGTATAAGGCCGAAACAGTGTCAATGTGTCAATACATCTCAATATGTAGCAAAATCGTTACACACTAGCTAGGGCTAAGAGTACAACAGCAACAACACTTGTTGACATTTTTATAAAAAATGTTGATAGTGTTTAATATTTGGTTGGATATGAATATTTTATATACATATATCCTTACAAAATGATGTATATTAAATGTACATACATGTCCGTATGTCTTGAACTAAAATGCAAATAAATTTGTATGAATAAAAATTAATATTTCTATATCTGCATTATTGATGATCTATGATGTAATCTGCTATATTGGCTATTGGATATATATATTTGCTTATTTGTTCTAATATTAATTCCCAGAAATTTAAAATAACATATTTTTTCGTTTGTCTAATGATAATTCTTATTGACATTCCTTTTTATGCACTTTTTATACCCAGCATCAAAAAGAAGTTTGTTATTTCATTAATATTGGCTCAAAAAAGAAAAGCGATAAATATTCTGAATCCTTATGAAATTCTAAGACGATTGAGCGATGTCCGTTCGTCTGTCTGTCCGTCTGTATATCTGTCTGTTTGTTTTCGGCACGATAAAACCTTAACGAAAGGTCACTGAAATTTGGCACAAATATTCTTCATTTCTTTTCTTTTTGGTATTGAAATTGGGCAAAATCGGTTAACATTTGACCATAGCTCCCGTAGAACCTCGTCTAGGCTACTCGCTTATTTGCTAAGAAATGACAAATTATAACAGCTATGATGACAAACAGCATATAATATAATTTTATCGAAATCGGTGCACATTTAACCATAGGTCTCATATAAAAAACTTTGGGAAACAGCCTAAATTCCACCTGAAATTCACTTAAATGCCAATAAATGATAAACTGTAATAGCTTTGGCCACTAAATTTAATACAAGGAAGTCTTATGTGAATGCCAGCCAGTGTGCAAAATTTTGTCACAATCGGTCTCCATTTGACCATAGCTCCCACATAAAAAACTTGCGGAAACACAAAAATAAAAAAAGAAAAGGGGGTTTATGTCAGTCTGTCCGTTAGATAAAAGAGCGATAGCGCCTTAACGAAAAGGGCTACAGCAACAAAATTTAACAAAGAGAAGTCTTATGTTAATGCCAGCCAGTGTGCAATTTTTGTTACAATCGCTCACCACTTGACCATTCTTTTTCTTCTGTTATCCTTGACTTCCAGTGGAACATAGGGCCTCGAATTCTTTGACCATTTGACCACAGCTCCCATATAAAAAACTTACAGAAATACAAAAATACAAAAGGAAAAGGAGGTTTATGTCCATCTGTCCGTCAGATAAAAGCGCGACAGCTCATTAACTACAAAAGATAGAGATATACAATTTTACAAAAGTATTTTTGATATGTAACGAAAGTTGTGTACTTAAAATGGGCGAAATCGGCTCACATTTAATTAGAGCTCCCATATAACCCCGCCCCGGGAAACACATGAATGCTGATAAATTGAATACAATTGTAATAGCTATGACGACTAAATTTAGAATAGAGAAGTTTTATGCAAATATTGGTCAGTATATCAAATTTAGTAGGAATCGGTCCATATTTGACTGTAGTTTTCATATAAAAAACACTCCCGGAAACCAAAAAATATTTAGCAAGGACCAGTTAAAAGCCATTAAATTAGAAACTGTGACAGCTATTGTCACTTAATTTTGCAAAAATAAGCTTTATATAAATACCAGCCAGTGTGTGCAACTTTGTTACAATCGGTCAACATATGGCTATAACTCTTATATATAGACTCGAAGGTACAAGCAGCATATTAAGATTATGTATATGATAGATAAGGCAAAATCTGCATTGGGCATTCTCCGAACTATATGGAAATCTCGGCAAATATCAGCAACAACTAAGTTAGGAATATTTAACTAGAATATCAAGTCCACCTTGTAATACGGCTGCGAAACTTGGAAACGCTGGTATTAATATAAAGTTTATTTATGAAAAATTTAGTGCCCATACCTGACATAGTTCATAATTTAATAGCTTTTAAATGGCGTTTGTGGCATTTTAGTAGTTACCGGGAGCGGTTTTTTTTTGAAAGCTATGGTCAAAAATGGACCGATTCCTATAAAATTTGACATACTGACTGAAAGTTGCATAAAACTTCACTGTTTTAAATTTAGTGGGCATAGATTTTACAATTTTATTCAATTTATCAGCATAAATGTGAATCCCGGGGCAGGGTTATATGGGAACTCTAACTAAATGTGAACCGATTTTACCAATTTTCAGCACACAATTTCTCTTACATATCTTAAATACTTTTGCTAAATTTTGTCCATCTAGCTCTTGTAGTTAAGGAGCTATCGCGCTTTCCTCTGACGGAAAGACGGACATAAATCGTCTTTTCTTTTTCTATTTTTGTGTCTCCGTAAGTTTTTTATATGGGTGCTATGGTCAAATAGTAACCGATTGTAACAAAATTTTGCACACTGGCTGGCATTCACATAAAACTTTCTTTCGTAAAAAACTTTCTTTTTGTATTTTTGTGTTTCCGTAAGTTTTTTATATGAAAGCTATGGTCAAATGGTGACCGACTGTGACAAAATTTTGCACATTGGTTGGCATTAACATAAGCCCTCCTCGTGCTAAATTTAGTGCTTTTATCTGTTATGGTTTTAGATTTATTGGCATTTAAGTGTATTTTAGATGAAATTTTGGCTGCTTCCGTATATTTTTTGTATAGGAGCTATGACTAAATTTAAACCGATTTTGATGAAATTTTACATGCTGCCTAGGACTTATGTAAGACCTCTATATACCAAATTGTCATCATAGCTATTATAGTTTGTTATTTATTAGCAAATAAGCGATTAGCGTAGGCGAGGTTATACGGGAGCTATTGTCAAATGATAACCGATTTTGCCCAATTTCAATTCTAAAATTTTCCTAGAGATATAAAATGTTCTTACTAAGTTTCAGTGAGCTAGCTCCTTTCGTTTAGGCTTTATCTTGATTTCAACAGATAGACATACCGACAGACAGACGAGCATCACTTAATCGTCTTAGAATTTCATAAGAATTCAGAATATATATCGTTTTTGATTTTTGTGCTTATATTAAGGAAATTACAAACGGAATGACAATCTCAATATACCCCATTTTTTTTTTTTTTTGATGGTGGGTATAAAAAACTTAGCTAATAATTCAAAGCCCCGCTAGAGCTTTTCTTATACCATCATAAGCCTTTAGATCAATTGGGGTTCAATTGATTCAAGATTTTAGTGCTGTACTGGGTATTTTTTGTATGAAAATATAAAATATTTAATAACTTTTTATAACACGATCTAAAATATTGAAACATTTATTATACGAAATACTTACGGAACGGACTGGAATGTTGAAAAAGACCTTTTAAAGTATTGAAACACGTACAGTTAAATAAGCTTATTATCTAGAGATGGATGATTTTGCGAAAGTTATATATTTTCAAATTCAATAACATACATACACATGCACTGCAATGACAAAGCTGAATCAGTCTTTCCTACCTTAATCTAAAAAATATTTTCGTTTCTAGAGCTAGGTTTTCATTTTAGACTCATACATTTTTGTGTGGTTTTCTTAAAATATATACCAAGAAAATTGTGATTTTGTTACGCACTTTAACAAATTGACTCAACCTAATACATATACATATACATATGTATCTATATGGCATGTGCTTTATATGTACTTATTTGAAAACTTCTACTAGATTTTCATTGTTTTATAAATTCAATAGTTTCCCATAAACTTAAAACTTAAAGTCATTATTTTATTACGTATTTTTAAATATTTATCAAAAAAAAAAGAAAAAACAAGTAAGAAAGCGCTATAGTCGGTCAAGCCGACCATACGATACCCTTCACCACTAAGGTCAAAGGTGTTATTTTTCCTGTGTAAAGACAAATATTTGCTAAATTTTGCCATCATACAAACATTTTCTCAAAACTTATATATTCAACCTGTTTCCGTCATTTGGACTTATATGAGAGCTAGGGTCAAATGTGGACCGATTATCTCGAAATTTGGCAGATTGATTACAGTTGTTACAAAAGTTATGTATGCAAAAAATAGACTCAAAATTTCCATTATGTTTAGATTTACGAGTGTTTTAGTGATTTTTTGTCTCATTTAGTGCGTTTTTAAAGAAGAATTTGTATGGAAGCTATGGTCAAATGTGGACCGATTTCAACGAAATTTGGTACAGTGATTTTAGTTGACTTAGGCAGTATTTGTTTTAAATTTCATGAAAAAATATTGATATTTGTGGCCAATATAGCAATTCCGGGAAGTGGGACCTATGGGAGGTACCATAAATAATGGACTGATTTTGACCAAATTCAATAGCCATGGTCCCATTATCAAAAAAATGATCTGTGCCAAATTTCATCAAATTATCTTTAGAATTGCGACCTGTAGTTTGATTACAAGGTTTACATGGGGGTCCAGCCAGCCAGACGGACGGACGGACATCGCTAAATCGACTCAGAAAGTGATTCTAAGCCTATTGGTATACTAAAAGAAGGGTCTAAGACAAATATTTCTATGCGTTACAAACATCAGCACAAACTTATAATACCCTTTCCACCTATGGTGGTGAAGGGTATAAATATCAAAGTTCAACAAATACCAAAATATACAAATAAATACATTTACATACAAATGTCTTTATTGAATGTGATATTTACATGCGTATTTGTGCGGATTAAATTTAATAAATCATTTTAAAAATGAATATACACAAAATTAAATTCAATATGATAAATTTCCATTCTCAAAATCACTTAAGCAAATGATTCCTTTTTATTACGACATTCGGAAAAACTATGTTATAAAATAATACTTTTATTTCTATTTCTATTTTTATTTTATGAAATATTTATGACAAAATATGATGAAATGTGTAGAAATTGCTTTTTTTATGGTTTATTTCCATATAATAAAGAAATTTAGCTGAAATGTTGCGAGGGAAGTTGGTTTATGATTTTGTTGTAGTTTCTTTTTAGTTGGTAATAAAAATTGGTAGTTTTATATTGAGGTTGTGTTTTTTCTTTTAATAAATTGTTATAGTTATTAATATTTGAGAAGGAAATTAATTTTTATTTTAATCAAATAAAACTTGTATGATGAAGTGGAATAAATAATAAATTTTGAATAAAGATCAAAAAAATTTGGTTGTATAAAGCATATTAATAATGATAATAGAAAACTTAACGGATTCGATTTAAAAGCTCTTTAATATTAAAACTTTCCTTTTCATAAATCTGAAGTATTGTAGTAATTGAAGGTGTAAATTCATTGTAATTTGGACCTGTCATAACTCATAGACGCTTTAACGTCTATAGCATGTCAAAAATTTTGAAACTCCCTACTTTAATTTGATTTCTTTTTCGATAAAATTTATTGGTCTGTAAACTTCTAAATATTTGCCATTGTCACTTTTAATATGAAATATATGCATTTCACTCATGCAATTGTTTTGTGCAAAATATCTGTGGCTGCTTTACATATCGACTTATTTTTTTCACATAAAAAATGCTACCAATATTTATACCCAATCGCATCTACATTCAATTGTGATATAAATTTACCCACTAAAAAATTTTTTTCGAATCTATCGAAAACTCAGATATTAAAGCAAATATTCTGTAACATACCTTAGGGATCCTGAAAGTATGCTAAACAAATGTTTCTGAAACATCTTACATTTCGATCGATTTAATAAGAAATTTTCGAACATTTGCGTAATTTTACAGAAAGTTTTCGAAAATTGTACTTATCTTAACAGGATTTTTTTGAAGATTTGTTTATTTTTACAGAAAATTTGTCAAAAATTCCTTACTTTTATAGAAAATTTTTCAAAAACTTTTTATTTTTGTAGGAAATTTTTCAAAAATTTCTAAATTTTATAAGAATTTTTTTTTAAATTTCTTATTTTTATAGGAAAATTTTCAAAAATGTCTTGTTCTCATAAGATTTTTTTTTTTAATTTCTTATTTTTCAATTAATTTTTTTTAAAGATTTCTTATGTTTATATTAAATTTTTCAAAAATTTCTTGTTTTTATAGGAAACTTTTAAAAAATTTCTTATTTTTATAGGAATTTTTTCAAAAATTTCTTATTTTTATAGGAAATTTTTTAAAATTTCTTATTTTCATAGGAAATTTTTCAAAAATTTCTTATTTTTATAGGAAATTTTTTAAAATTTCTTATTTTCATAGAAATTTTTCAAAAATTTCTTATTTTTATAGGAAATTTTTCAAAAATTTCTTATTTTTACAGGAAATTTAAAAAAAATGTCTTATTTTTATACGAAATTTTTCAAAAATTTCTTATTTTTATATGAATTTTTTTAAAAATTTCTTATTTTTATAGGAATTTTTTTTTAAATTTCTTATTTTTATAGGAAATTTTTCAAAAATTTCTTATTTTTATAGGAATTTTTTAAAATTTTTTTATTTAGGAAATTTTTAAAAATGTTTTAATTTTATACGAAATTTTTCAAAAAATTCTTATTTTTATAGCAAATTTTTCAAAAATTTCTAATTTTTATATGAAATGTTGCAAAAATTTCTTAATTTTATAGGAAATTTTTAAAAAATTTCTTATTTTTATAAAAAATTTCTTATTTTTATAGGAAATTTTTCAAAAATTTCATATTTTTATAGGAAATTTTTCAAAAATCTCTTACTTTTTTTTGGAAATTTTTCACAAATTTCTTATTTTTATAGGACACTTTTCAAAAATTTCTTATTTCTATAGAAAATTTTTAAAAAATTTCTTATTTTTTAAAGAAATTTTTCAAAAATTTCTTATTTCTATTGGAAATTTTTCAAAAATTTCTTATTTTTATAGGAAATTTTTCAAAAACTTCTTATTTTTATAGGAAATTTTTCAAAAATTTCTTATTTTTATAGAAAATTTTTCAAAAAATTCTTATTTTTATAGGAAATTTTTCAAAAATTTCTTATTTTTAAAGGAAATTTTTGAAAAATTTCTTATTTTTATAGGAAATTTTTCAAAATTTTCTTATTTTTATAGGAAATTTTTTAAAAATTTCTTATTTTTATAGGAAATTTTTCAAAAATTTCTTATTTTTATAGGAAATTTTTCAAAAATTTCTTATTTTTTTAGGAAATTTTTCAAAATTTTCTTATTTTTATAGGAAATTTTTAAAAAATTTCTTATTTTTATAGAAATTTTTCAAAAATTTCTTATTTTTATAGGAAATTTTTCAAAAATTTCTTATTATAGGATATTTCTCAAAAATTTCTTATTTTTATCGGACATTTTTAAAAACTTCTTATTTTTATAAGAAATTTTTCAAAAAATTTCCTATTTTATTAGGAAATTTTTCAAAAATTTCTTATTTTTATAGGAAATTTTTCAAAATTTTCTTATTTTTATAGGAAATTTTTAAAAAAATTCTTATTTTTATAGCAAATTTTTCAAAAATTTCTTATTTTTCTAATAAATTTTTCAAAAATTTCTTATTTTTATAGGAATTTTTTCAAAGATTTTTTATTTTTAAAGGAATTTTTTCAAAAATTTCTTATTTTTAAAGCAAATTCTTCAAAAATTTCTTATCTTTATAGGAAAATTTTCAAAAATTTCTTATTTTTATAGGAAATTTTTCAAAAATTTCTTATTTTTATAGGAAATTTTTCAAAATTTTCTTATTTTTATAGGAAATTTTTAAAAAAATTCTTATTTTTATAGCAAATTTTTCAAAAATTTCTTATTTTTTTAATAAATTTTTCAAAAAATTCTTATTTTAATAGCAAATTTTTCAAAAATTTCTTATTTTTCTAATTAATTTTTCAAAAATTTCTTATTTTTTTAGGAATTTTTTCAAAGATTTTTTATTTTTAAAGGAATTTTTTCAAAAATTTCTTATTTTTATAGCAAATTTTTCAAAAATTTCTTATTTTTATAGGAAATTTTTCAAAAATTTCTTATTTTTATAGGAAATTTTCCAAAAATTTCTTATTTTTACAGGAAATTATCCAAAAATTTCTTATTTTTATAGGAAATTTTCCAAAAATTTCTTATTTTAATAGGAAATTTTTTAAAAATTTCTTATTTTATAGCAAAATTTTCAAAAATTTCTTATTTGTCTTATAGGAAATTTTTGAAAATTTTCATATATTTTTTAATTTTATAGGAAAATTTTCAAAAGTTTCTTAGTTTTATAGGAAATTTTTAAAAAATTTCTTATTTTTATAGAAAATTTTTAAAAAATTTCTTATTTTTATAGGAAATTTTTCAAAATTTTCTTATTTTTATAGGAAATGTTTCAAAATTTTCTTAATTTTATAGGACATTTTTCAAAAGTTTTTTGAATTTTCCATTATTTGAAAATTTTATTATTTTTATAGCAAAATTTTCAAAAATTTCTTATTTGTCTTATAGAAAATTTTTGAAAATTTTCATATTTATTTATTTTTATAGGAAAATTTTCAAAAGTTTCTTAGTTTTATAGGAAATTTTTCAAAAATTTCTTATTTTTATAGTAAGTTTTTCAAAAATTTATTATTTTTATAGGAAATTTTTCAAAATTTTCTTATTTTTATAAGAAATTTTTCAAAAATTTCTTATTTTTATAGGAAATTTTTCAAAAATTTCTTATTTTTATAGGAAATTTTTCAAAAATTTCTTATTTTTATAGGAAATTTTTCAAAAATTTCTTATTTTTATAGGAAATTTTTCAAAAATTTCTTATTTTTATAGGAAATTTTTCAAAAATTTCTTATTTTTATAGGAAATTTTTCAAAAATTTCTTATTTTTATAGGAAATTTTTCAAAAATTTCTTATTTTTATAGGAAATTTTCCAAAAAAAAAGGAAAATTTTTAAAAATTTCTTATTATGATAGGAAATTTTTAAAAAATTTCTTATTTTTATAGGATATTTTTCAAAAGTTTTTTATTTTATAGGGATTTTGCAAAAATTTCTTATTTTTATAAGAAATTTTTCAAAAGTTTTTGGAGATTTGTTTATTTTATAGGAAATCTTCAAAAATTTCTTAATTTTACTGAAATTTTTTTAAAAATCCACTATTTTTATAGAAAAATTTTCCAAAAATTTCTTATTTATATTGGAAATTTTTAAAAAATTTATTATTTTTATAGGAAGTTTTTCAAAAACTTATTTTTATAAAAAAATATTAAAAAAT
Organism: Stomorhina lunata; assembly: GCA_933228675.1. Taxonomy (NCBI): domain Eukaryota; kingdom Metazoa; phylum Arthropoda; class Insecta; order Diptera; family Rhiniidae; genus Stomorhina; species Stomorhina lunata. The sequence goes on along the minus strand of OW121743.1, from coordinate 50,600,914 downwards.
TTCTTATCTTAATAGGAAATTATTCAAAATTTCTAATTTTTATAGAAATTTTTTCAAAAATTTCTTATATTTATAGGAAATTTTTTACAAGATTCTTATTTTGATATTAAATTTTTCAAAAATTTCATATTTTCATAAGAAATTATTCAATTTTTAGTTTTATAAGAAATTTTTAAAAAATTTCTTATTTTTCAAAAAATTTTTTTTTTTTATAGGAAAGAAGTTTTTTCAAAACTTTCCTATTTCCTATTTATGTATTAATTTTTCAAAAATTTCTTTATTTTTATAGGAAATTTTTCGAAAATTTGCTTTTTTTTATATGCAATTTTCGCAAATTTGCTTATTTCGTATATTTGCTTATTTCGAAAATTTACTTATTTTTCTATGAAATTATCGAAAATTTTGTTAATTTGTATAGGAAATTTTCGAAAATTTACTTATTTTTATAGGAATTTTTCAAAAAGTTTTTTTTTATAGGAAATTTAAAAAAATCTGCTTCTTTGTATTGAAAACATATGTAACTTTTTTTTTAAATCCACCCACTGTACAATGTTTGCATACAATAATTTCTGGCATACCCATTTAAATGCATTCGTTGAATTCATGGTGACTAATAAATATTGCTACAAAAATATATCTTTGTTAGTTCAATGTTGTAAATATCCAGTTTTAAAATTAAAGTTAAAAAAAAATTTAAATAGTTTTTATACAATAATATTTGAAGACAGACGAACGACTAATTTTTGGGTACGAAAATTCGTCTTATATGAAAGTGCTCGCAATAGTTGAGTACTGCGAAATTCGTCGTACATATCGAACAGTGTGATGGGTTTATTTCCATTTCATACGCTGACGAAGACGAATATGATGAATATTGTCGAATATATAAGATCAATTTAATATATAATTTTCTGTATTCGATTAAAATGTTTCGTTGAGAATTCCCTTCGACCTCTTACAGATGACACCACGCCAATTATATTTTCTTCTACAAAATGTTTCATCGAATTTATTTAAACCAAGTAGAACAAGTTTTATTAGAATAACTTTTCATTTTTGTGGAAACATTTATCAGTCACCCTGTATATGAATGAAATTTTTACTAAGAGTATAAATGCGTATTTATTTTTATACCCTTCACCACCATAGGTGGAAAGGGTATTATAAGTTTGTGCTGATGTATGTAACGCATAGAAATATTTTACTTAGAAATATTTTCCTTTTAGTATACCAATAGGCTTAGAATCACTTTCTGAGTCGATTTAGCGATGTCCGTCCGTCTGGCTGGCTGGACGGCTGGCTGGACGGCTGGCTGGCTGGGCCCCTAATGTAAACCTTGTAATCAAACTACAGGTCGTAATTCTAAAGATAATTTGATGATTTGATGATGGCACAGATAATTTCTTTGATAATGGGACAATAGCTATTGAAATTCGTCAAAATCGTTCCATTATTTATGGTACCTCCCACTTCCCTGAATTGATATATTGGCCATAAAAATCAATATTTTTTCATGAAATTTAAAACAAATGCTGCTTACGTAAACTCAAATCGCTGTACCAAATTTCTTTGAAATCAGTCTACATTTGACCATAGCTCCCATACAAACTCTTTTCTAAAAACGCACTAATTAAGACAAAATTTACTAAAACGCTCGTAAATCCGAAGATAATGAGAATTTTAAGTTTATTTTTTACATAATTTTTGTAACAACTGTAATCAGTTTGCCAAATTTCAAGATAATCGGTCCACATTTGACCCTAGCTCTCATACAAGTCCAAATGGCGGAAACAGCTTAAATGAATAAGTTTTGAGAATATGTTTGTATGATGGCAAAATTTAGCAAATATTTGTCTTTATACAGGAAAAAGAACACCTTTGACCTTAGTGGTGAAGGGTATCGTATGGTCGGGCTTGACCGACTATAGCACTTTCTTACTTGTTTTTTATTGAAAGGCGACTTAAAAACCAACAAATCATTTAACAAAAAAAAAAACAATTGTTCCGATTTCTTGAACAATCATCGATACAAATACATATAGATTTGGGTACACACAGGCATTTTATGGCAGATATATCATATACAAGTGAGAATTTATAGCAAATATTAAAGGAGAGCTGATGTATAAACATATACGAGTTTTAATAGTTATTAGGTAGGTTTCCCAAAAAGTTATACTTACATTTTTTATTTCAAAATGTAGAATATCGAACTGTCTAAATAGAATTTGATTTTTGGTTCCCTTTACTAAAAACAAATATTTCTATAAACCTATTTAGCAAAGTAATAGTTTTTTTTTGATAACACCCTACACACAATTGCTTTCGTGAAAGTCTAAACACACACACACAACTACCAATTTGTTATAACACTCATAAACCATCGGTTGAAATTTTAGCTAAAGGAAAATCAATGTTTTCTATTTCCTGTTAGTTTTACTTACATAGAGTCGTTTTTCACGGACGTAATGAAAAACAAGTAAGAGTGTTATATTCGGCTGTGCCGAATCTTATATACCCACCATCAAGTTGTGTTAAATTCAGAAACAGGGTGCAGCTAATTCAAAATCTGGACCAAAACTGAAAAAATCGCTAAGCAAATTGGTATTGTTGGTAAAACCTTTGCACTAAATTCGGTTGCCGTAGCTTTATAGTTCAACATTTAAAAATATTTTAGTGGTTTCCCCAGTATTTACTTTGATCAAAATTCGGTCTCATAACCGGGCATAGTTTTACATTAATAAGTTGTTAAATACTTTTCGTTAATATGTAGTTAGGCTAAACACGTTAATAGTAATACGGCAGGTCCATATATTTCGTTAGGAGATCCTAATGCATTCATCATATATAAAGTCTGGGCTGAACATTGATTGATGCCTATCTAATTTCATAGGTGCAATCTTAATATAATGAATGTACCTCCAAATCTTTTTGATTGTAGATATAAAAATTATAGCCAAATATTGACCGCTTTTAACTAAATTTTACACACTGGCTTCGATATATATAGAGCTTATTCTTGCAGAATTTAGTAGCCATAGCTATCATAGTTTCAAATTATATAGCTTTTAATTGGACTTTGCTAAAATTTTTGGTTTCCGTGAGTATTTTTTTGTATGAAAGCTAAAGTCAAATATGGACTGATTCCTATAAAATTTGTTAAACTGCTCAAAAATTGCATAAAACTTCCTTATTTTAAATATAATCGTCATAGCAATTACAATTGTATTCAATTTATCAGCATTAATGTATTTCCCGGGGCGGGGTTATATGGGAGCTCTTACTAATTTGGAACCGATTTTATCCATTTTCAACACATATCTTTTTCAAGACATCCAAAATACCTTTGTAAAATTTTGTTCCTCTAGCTTTATTCGTTAAGGCGCTATCATGCTTTTAGCTGACGGACAGACGGACACAAACAACCTTTTCTTTATGTATTTTTGTGTTTCCATAAGTTTTTTTTATGGGAGCTACGGTCAAATGGTGACCGATTGTGACAAAATTATGCACACTGACTGACATTGACATAAGACTTCCTTGTGCTTAATTTGATTTTACTAGCTCTTGTAGTTAAGGAGCTATCACGATTTTATCTGACGGTCAGACGAACATAAATCCCCTTTTCTTTTTGAATTTTTGTGTTTTCGTAAGTTTTTTATATGGGAGCTAGGTCGAATGGTGACCGATTGTGTCAAAATTTTGCACACTGGTTGGCATTGACATAAGACCTCCTCGTGCTAAATTATATCTATTATAGTTTTAGATTTATTGGCATTTTAGTGTATTTTAAGTGAAATTTAGGCTGTTTTCGTAAGTTTTTTGTATGGGAGCTATGGCTAAATGTGAACCGATTTCGATGAAATTTTATATGCTGCCTAGTGCTTATGTAAAACTTCTAGATACCAAAGTTTGTCATCATAACTGTTATAATTTGTCATTTATTGGCAAATAAGCGATTAGCCTAGACGAGGTTATACGGGAGCTATGGTCAAATGATAACCGATTTTGCCTAGTTTCAATACCAAAATTTTGTCATAAATGAAGAATGTTTTTGCTAAGTTTCAATGAGCTAGCTCCTTTCGTTTAGACGTTATCGTGATTTCAACAGACAGACAGACAGACAGACAGACAGACGGACATAGCTCAATCGTCTTAGAATTTCAGAAGGATTCAGAATATTTATCGTTTTTTATTTTTGAGCCAATATTAAGGAAATTACAAACGGAATGACAATCTCAATATACCCCCCATTCTTTTTGATGGTGGGTATAAAAAAAAACTAAAACCAAATAAATGTTTGATTTTTTATTAAAAGTTTTTCGCATATGTTTTTTGTTGGTGTGGCTGGGGATCGAATTTTTACACCCACATTGATTTATAGTTTGGTTGCGAAGCCATAACAACAAGTTGTTTGGAATTTTAGCGAAAAACGAAAAATCAGGGCCACCGCTGAAAAATTTTTGAGGTTTTCAATAATGGTTTTGGAAAAATGGTATTTTTAAATTTGAAAATAGTATTTTTAAAGAAAATATGTATAACTATCTAAAGGTTTGAATTTTTGAACTTCAGCAACTGTTTCAGTAATTTAAGTTTCATAAACTACAATAGCCCATGATGTAAGTAAATTATAAATGCTACTTTTGTAAAAATATCAGTCAAATATCAGTCTTTAGTATAACAATCGACAAAGAATAAGTTAAATTTTTAAGTTTTTTTGCCTTTACATCTTTTACACAATGTCAAAAATAGGTTAACACTTTGGAATGTTAAGTAAGTTAACTTTAAAATCTTTTATTAATTAAATTGCAACAAATTTATTTAGATTTTTTACACATTTTCTTATCAAACCCCAAAGTTATACAATTATTTACATTCATTACATAGTGTCAACAATAGCTTAAAATTTAAGAATCTTAAGTTAATTAACTTAAAACTTTTAATTTATTAAATAATAAACATTTCAGTTAATTTTACTTGACTTTTATAAAAAATCTTCAAGTTATGCAATTATTTACATTGTTAACACAATGTCAGTAATGGAAAAGCAATTTAAAATTTAATTTTTAATTTTATTAATGTCATTTAAAAGTATATGCCTTAAAATCATGTAAAATTTAATTCTTTACATTGTATACATGGTGTATGCAATATGTAAACAATTGGTAAATATGTAAACAATAGGTAAATTATACAAATTCGATATAAAAATTATCAGAATTAATTAGATCCTTAAATAATAAATAACATTAATTCTACTTGAATTGTTTACTTGGTTTACATCATGTCGACAATAGGCAAACAATTGAATTTCAATGAAAAAATAAATTTAAAAGAAAATGCATTTAAAATTACTTTAGATGTAAAGTTTTTATTTACATTATTTACACTATGACAACAATATGTAAACAATTTAAATTTAATAGAAAGTGGCTTCTTTAAGTATCTGAATATAATTTAAAGACATTTTTGAATAATTTGTAATGTAAATTAGTTTTTTACAATGTCAAAAATAGGTTAACACTTTGGAATGTTAAGTAAATTAACTTTAAAATCTTTTATTAATTAAATTGCAATCAATTTATTTAGATTTTTTTCACATTATCATATCAAACCCCAAAGTTATACAATTATTTACATTCTTTACATAGTGTCAACAATAGCTTAAAATTTGAGAATCTTAAGTTAATTAACTTAAAACTTTTAATTTATTAACTAATAAAATTTTCAGTTAATTTTACTTGACTTTTATAAAAAATCTCCAAGTTATGCAATTATTTACATTGTTAACACAATGTCAATAATAGAAAAGCTATTTAAAATTTCCTTTTTAATATCATAAATGTCATTTAAAAGTATATGCCTTAAAATCATGTAAAATTTAATTCTTTACATTGTATACATGGTTGTAAAAAAATAGGTAAATAATATAAAAAAATTACTAGAATTAACTAGATCCTCAAATAATAAATTACATTAATTTTACTTGAATTGCGCACAAAATTTTAAAGTAAAATGTTTGTTTACGAGGTTTACATCATGTCGATATTAGGCAAACAATTGAATTTCAATGAAAAAATAAATTTAAAAGAAAATGCATGTAATTTAAAAAATTTAAAATTACTTTAGATGTAAAGTTTTTATTTACATTATTTACACTATGACAACAATATGTAAACAATTTAAATTTAATAGAAAGTGGCTTCTTTAAGTATCTGAATATAATTTAAAGACATTTTTGAATTATTTGTAATGTAAATTAGTTTTTTACATTGTTTACATGATGTCAGCAATAGGTAAACAATTAAAATTTAATGAAAAGGGGAATCTTAAAGTGTCAGTATATAAATTTAAGAAATTTTGGAATTATTTTACATAAAAATTATATTTTTCCATTATTTACATCATGTCAACAATAGGAAAAAAAAATTAAAAATTAAATTAAAATTTAATGAAAAGGGGAACCTTAAAGTGTCAGTTTATAATTTTAAGAATTTTGAAATTATTTTACATAAAAATTATATTTTTACATTGTTTACATCATGTCAACAATAGGTAAAAAATTGAAATGTAATGGAAAAAAGAATCTTAAAGTGCGTGAATAAATTTTAAAGAAATTTTAAAATTATTTGAGATGGAAATTTATTATTTACATCGTGTGAACAAATTATCAAATAAACATAAAATTCCCATTTTCTTGGAGGAGTGGACGTATTAAGCAATATTTTTATAGAACATATATGTAAACAATTTAAATTTAATAGAAAGTGACTTCTTTAAATTTCTGAATATTATTTTTCGGAATTGAGATTTTCAGTATATTTTTATGAAATTTATAAGACATGTATATTTATAAGACATATATTTTGTCTTGAAGGTAGGCCTTTGCTATCGAAATTGGTAAAAATGGGGTCATTATTTAAGGTACCATTGGCCTTATTTCTCGGAACTGGGATTTTTCAAACAAATTTCAGAATATTTTGAAGAAACTTAAGAAAAGTTTTGCCTATCAGTGCTATTCTGAAAATCACTTTCATATAAAACCGTAATCTATCAAACTTTCAAAGTCAAATTATTCAAATTATAACACAATGCAGCACTAAACCTTGAACCAATTGAGACCCACAAAATATGGCGGTATAAGAAAAATCTCTGCCTTATTCATTTTTGAAGTTTTCTCCTGGGGGTGGATTTTAAATCAATTTTCAAAAAACATGCACTGATTCTTAAGTTTATATCTTGTTAACTATTCTAAATATTGCTTTTCTCTTTTCAGTAAATTTACCTTTCAGTTATGTCTTGAAGTTTAACCTTAAGACAAAATCAAAAAAAAATAACATCTTATTCAAAACCATGTATAATTGTACCATGGTGGTAATAAAATTAGAGGCAAAAAGTTTAATTTTGTTGACTTGTGTTTTAAAACAGATTTTATAAATATTTCAAATATTTGTTGGAAAATAGGTATTTATTTTTGGCTAAAATCAAAATTTTTTAACTAAACTTAAACAGAAATTTAAGCATAATAATTTGAAATCTTATGAAATTTGGATAAGTGTATTTAACGCTACTCGTATGTTTCGGAAAACAACCTTTTCAAAGATTTTTACTAAAACGTTTACATAAATTAATCGAGGTGCCTTTAACATGACATCTGTAAATTTTTGTAAGTATTTTGAAAAATCCAAAATTTTATTGGCTCAAATAAATGTTTTTCTATTTCTTTTTAGCACCCCGCCTTGATGCTGAGGCAGGAGATTACGCGGGGGAGTTTGAAGATCAAATGGTCCGTCTAGGTTTTATAAGAAAAGTATATTTAATTCTTACCGTTCAACTGCTGATAACTCTAGGAATGATCTGCATTTTTGTGTTCAACGAAGATCTTCAAGATTATGTGGCCGAAAATCCTTGGCTGATGATAGTAGCATTCGTTATTATCTTAATGACTTCACTTGTTCTTGCATGTTGCCCCAGTGTAAGGCGTACATTTCCCGCAAATTTCTTGTGCCTGGGTATATTCACATTCGCGGAAGGTTTTGTCTTGGGTGTCTTATGTTCCTTTTGCGATCCCATGATCGTGCTTTTAGCTGTTGCCATTACTGCTGCTGTCTGCTTTGTAATTACCGTTTTTGCCATGCAAACTAAAATAGATTTTACTTTGATGAATGGCTTCCTGCTTGTGGTCTTAGTCGTTTTCACGATCTTTGGTTTACTATTGATGTTCTTTCGTACCAAACTCTTAATTATGATCTATGCTTCGTTTGGGGTAGTGATATTTTCATTTTACCTATTGGTGGACACTCAAATGATGATGGGCGGTAAACATCAGTTTTCATTTAGTCCAGATGACTATGTCTTTGCTGCCTTAAGTTTGTATACTGATGTCATACTCATATTTATGTATATACTTCAGTTGCTGGATCGTCTAATAGGTGACTAACTGTAGCGGTATTTTGTGGTTTAAATAAACATTTTTTTATTAAGAAAAATTTTCTTTAAAATTTTTTTTTTAAGAAAGTTTCCGAAAAATTTTCTATAAAAAAAAATTCTATAAAAATTTTTCCATAGCGAAAAATTTTCTATTAAAATTTTTCCATAGCGGAAAATTTTCAATAAAAATTTTTCCCAGCGAAAAATTTTCTATAAAAATTTTTCCATAGCGAAAAATTTTCTATAACGAAAAATGTTCTATAAATTTTTTTAACAACGCAAAATGTTCTATAAAAATTTTTCTATAACGAAAAATTTTCAATAAAATATAATAATAATATTATAACGAAAAATTTTTTTATAAAAATTTTTCTATAACGAAAATTTTCTTTAAAAATTTTTCTATAACGAAAATTTTCTTTAAAAATTTTTCTATAACGAAAAATTTTCTATAAAAATTTTTCTATAACGAAAAGTTTTTTATAAAAATTTTTCTATAATGAAAAATTTTCTTTAAAAATTTTTCTATAACGAAAAATTTTCTTTAACAATTTTTCTGTAACGAAAAATTTTCTATAAAAATTTTTCTACAACGAAAAATTTTCTATAAAAATTTTTGTATAACGAAAAATTTTCTATAAAAATTTTTGTATAACGAAAAATTTCCTGTAAAAATTTTTCTATAACCAAAAATTTCCTGTAAAAATTTTTCTATAACGAAAAATTTTCTATAAAAATTTTTGTATAACGAAAAATTTCCTGTAAAAATTTTTCTATAACCAAAAATTTCCTGTAAAAATTTTTCTATAACGAAAAATTTTCGTTGATGGTCGTGGGTTCGAGTCGGGCTCAGGTTCATGTCATAAATTATTTTTTTAATTTATGATTTTTAAATTAGATGAATAAATTTTAGGAATACTGAAAAAACTATGTGACACTTAGCAGTGTGGAATGCTGCATTTTCTGTCCCGCTACGGACTTCATCAGCACACTGTGTCACCAACTGTTAGATGCCAGTAGTTAAGATCATCTATTTAACTGAATTCTTAAGCGAAATTGAAAACGAGAATTATGTTAACACTCATTTCTATTTCACCTATGACCATATGATCGATTCAGTTAGACGAACTTAAAAAACTATGGTGGATAAGTTCGTCTAACTGAATCGATCATATGGTCATAGGTGAAATAAAAATGAGTGTTAACATAATTCTCGTTTTCAATTTCGCTTAAGAATTCAGTTAAATAGATGATCTTAACTACTGGCATCTAACAGTTGGTGACACAGTGTGCTGATGAAGTCCGTAGCGGGACAGAAAATGCAGCATTCCACACTGCTAAGTGTCACATAGTTTTTTCAGTATTCCTAAAATTTATTCATCTAATTTAAAAATCATAAATTAAAAAAATAATTTATGACATGAACCTGAGCCCGACTCGAACCCACGACCATCAACATAAATTTCTGGTTCAACTAAAATTAATTTCTTTCGAAAAATTTTCTATAAAAATTTTTGTATAACGAAAAATTTCCTGTAAAAATTTTTCTATAACCAAAAATTTCCTGTAAAAATTTTTCTATAACGAAAAATTTTCTATAAAAATTTTTCTGTAACAAAAAATTTTCTATAAAAATTTTTCTATAACGAAAAATTTTCTATTCAAATTTTTCCAAAACGAAAAATTTTCTTTAAAAATTTTTCTATAATAAAAAATTATCTATAACGAAAACTTCTATAACGAAAAATTTTCTATAAAAATTTTTCTATAACGAAAAATTTTCTATAAACATTTTTCTATAACGAAAAATTTTCTATAAAAATTTTACCATAACGAAAAATTTTCTATAACACACAGTTTTCCATAAAAATGTTTCTATAACAAACAATTTTCCATAAAAATTTTTCTATAACAAACAATTATCTACAAAAATTTTTCTATAACGAAAAATTTTCTTTTAATATTTTTCTGTAACGAAAAATTTTCTATAAAGAAAAATTTACTAAAAAAATTTTTCTATAACGAAAAATTTTTTATAAAAATTTTTCTGGAAGAAAACATTTTCTATAAAAATTTTTCTATAACGAAATTTTCTATAAAAATTTTTCTATAACGGAAAATTTTCTTCAAAATTTTTCTATAACGGAAATTTTTCTTTAAAATTTTTTTATAATGAAACATTTTCTTTACAAATTTTTTTATAACGAAACATTTTCTTTACAAATTTTTCTATAAGGAAAAACGGAAACTTTTCTTTAAAATTTTTCTTTAACAACAACTTTTCTTTAAAATTTTTCTATAACAGAAAATTTTCTTTACAAATTTTTCTACAACAAAAATTTTTTTTGTTTTTCTTTAACAAAACATTTTCAATAAAAACTTTTGTATAACGAAATTTTTTTTATAAAAATTTTTCTGTTACGAACAATTTTCTATAAACATTTTTCTATAATAAAAAATTTTTTATAAAAGTTATTCTATAATGAAAAATTTTCTTTAAAAATTGTTCTATAATGAACAATTTTCTATAAAAATTTATCTATAACGAAAAATTTTCTATAAAAATTGTTCTATAACGAAAAATTTTCTTTTAAAATTTTTCTATAACGAAAAATTTTCTATAAAGAAAAATTTTCTAAAAAAATTTTTCTATAACGAAAAATTTTTTATAAAAATTTTTCTGGAAGAAAAAACTTTCTATAAAAATTTTTCTATAACGAAATTTTCTATAAAAATTTTTATATAACGGAAAATTTTCTTTAAAATTTTTCTATAACGGAAACTTTTCTTTAAAATTTTTTTATAACGAAACATTTTCTTTACAAATTTTTTTATAACGAAACATTTCTTTACAAATTTTTCTATAAGTAAAAACGGGAACTTTTCTTTAAAATTTTTCTTTAACAACAAAAAAATTTTTGTATAACGAAAAATTTTCTATAACGAAAAATTTTCTATAACTAAAAATTTTCTATAAAAATGTTTCTATAACGAAAAATTTTCTATAAAAATGTTTCTATAACGAAAAATTTTCTATAAATTTTTTTCTGTAACGAAAATTTTTCTATAAAAATTTTTCTATAACAAAAAATTTTCTATAAAAATTTTTCTATAACGAAAAATTTTCTATAAATATTTTTCTATAACGAAAAATTTTCTATAAAAATGTTTCTATAACGAAAAATTTTCTATGAAAATGTTTCTATAACGAAAAATTTTCTATAAAAATTTTTCTACAACGAAAAACTTTCTATAACAATTTTTCTATAACGAACAATTTTCTATCACGAAAAATTTTCTATAACAAAAAATTTTCTATAAAAATTTTTCCATAATATAAAATTTTCTATATAAATTTTTCTATAACGAAAACTTTTCTATAAAAATTTTTTTTATAACGAAAAATTTTCTATCAAAATTTTTCTATAGCGAAAACTTTACTTTAAAAATTTTTCTATAACGAAAAATTTTCTATAAAAATTTTTCTATAACGAAAAATATTCCATAACCAAAAATTTTCTAAAAAAAAATTTCTAAAACGAAAAATTTTCTATTAAAATTTTTTTATAATGAAAAATTTTCTATAAAAATTTTTCCATAACATAAAATTTTCTGTATAAATTTTTCTTTAAAGAAAAATTTTCTATAAAAATTTTTCTATAACGCAAAATTTTTTATACAAATTTTTCTATTACGAAAAATTTTCTATAAAAATTTTTCTATAATGAAAAATTTTATATACAAATTTTTCTATAAACATTTTTCTATAACGAAAAATTTTCTATAAAAATTTTTCTATAACGAAAAATTTTCTATAAAAATTTTTCTATAACGAAAAATTTTCTATAAAAATGTTTCTATAACGAAAAATTTTATATAAAAATTTTTCTACAACGAAAAATTTTCTATAAAAATTTTTCTATAACGAAAAATTTTCTATAAAAATTTTTCTATAACGCAAAATTTTCTATACAAATTTTTCTATTACGAAAAATTTTCTATAAAAATTTTTCTATAATGAAAAATTTTCTATAAAAATTTTTCTATAATGAAAAATTTTCTATAAAAATTTTTCTATAATGAAAAATTTTCTATAAAAATTTTTCTATAATGAAAAATTTTATATAAAAATTTTTCTATAACGAAAATTTTTCTATAAAAATTTTTGTATAACGAAAAATTTTCTATAACAAAAATTTTCTATAAAAATTTTTCTTTAACGAAAAATTTTCTATAAAAATTTTTCTATAACGCAAAATTTTTTATACAAATTTTTCTATTACGAAAAATTTTCTATAAAAATTTTTCTATAACGAAAAATTTTCTATAAAAATTTTTCTATAACGAAAAATTTTCTATAAAAATTTTTCTATAACGAAAAATTTTCTATAAAAATTTTTCTATAACGAAAAATTTTCTATAAAAATTTTTCTATAACGAAAAACTTTCTATAAAAATTTTTCTATAACGAAGAATTTTCTATAGAAATTTTTCTATAACGAAAAATTTTCTATAAAAATTTTTCTTTAACGAAAAATTTTCCATAAAAATTTTTCTATAACGAAGAATTTTCTATAAAATTTTTTCTATAACGAAAAATTTTCTATAAAAATTTTTCTATAACGAAAAATTTTCTATAAAAATTTTTCTATAACGAAAAATTTTCTATAAAAATTTTTCTATAACGAAAAATTTTCTATAAAAATTTTTCTATAACGAAAAATTTTCTATAAAAATTTTTCTATAACGAAAAATTTTCTATAAAAATTTTTCTATAACGAAGAATTTTCTATAAAAATTTTTCTATAACGAAAAATTTTCTATAAAAATTTTTCTATAACGAAAAATTTTCTATAAAAATTTTTCTATAACGAAAAATTTTCTATAAAAATTTTTCTATAACGAAAAATTTTCTATAAAAATTTTTCTATAACGAAAAATTTTCTATAAAAATTTTTCTATAACGAAAAATTTTCTATAAAAATTTTTCCCAGCAAAAAATTTTCTATAAAAATTTTTCTATAACGAAAAATTTTCTATAAAAATTTTTCTATAACGAAAAATTTTCTATAAAAATTTTTCTATAACGAAAAATTTTCTATAAAAATTTTTCTATAACGAAAAATTTTCTATAAAAATTTTTCTATAACGAAAAATTTTCTATAACGAAAAATTTTCTATAAAAGTTTTTCTATAACGAACAATTTTCTATAAAAATTTTTGTATACGAAAAATTTTCTATAAAAATTTTTCTATAGCGAAAAATTTGCTATTAAAATTTTTCTATAACCTATTTTTCTATTTCCTATATTTTTGTTTTTGGAACTCAATCCGATATTTGAATGAAATTTTTATTGCAATTGAATTTTCATAAGTTTTAAAATACTATTGAACAAGTTAGTTGACTAAATGCACCAGTTTTCATATTATCTGAAACCCAGTTATGTTGGATTTGATAACGAAATGTAAATGGTTGCTTACATTAACACATCAGGTCAATCGTACAATGTTATTTAGTAGAAAGGATTAATTATCATTTGAACGATATTGTATTTAAAAATTCCATGATAGACAGACGTGCATGAAATATCAACTTGTAAATGCAGTCAAGCGTTTTAATCATAAAATCCGCAAATATGTGGCAATAATAAATACGATATGTGAGTTTCAGTTTATATTAAAACCGCATCTGCCTGAATGCATACATTTGTGCCTATAAGCAAAAAAATACTTCGGTTAATAGTTATTTTAATATCAAATAAAATAACATTTTTATATATTTCTGAAAGGTTTAAAGTGATTTCTGTTAGTTTTTTAATATTTTTGTGTCAATTTTAATTTTAATGTTGAAGTAAATTTAAAAAAAGCGGTCATATTCATTCAAATTTTGCTTAAGTCGACTTAAGCACTTTTTCCTTTTTGCCACAGATATATAAATTTTCATATTTATTTTCCATTCTTGTAGGTAGCTAAGTCGTTTTAAATATTTGCAACGGATTTTGTATGAATCATGTTAACGTTAATTTATCTTATTTCAACTTATTTTAATCCTTTTTATTTTCTTTGCATTAAAGTCATTTTGTTTAAATATTTTAACATGTCTACATTAAGAATTATCCTTAATAAGCTTTATTAATGAGTGCCTTATTTCATGCTATGAAATTGCACTTCATTTCTAAGAAACTTAAGGTAGTTAAACATAATATTAAATATATATTATATACAATAATGCATTTACTTTTTCCATGAATGGGTGGTTATTATAAAAAAATAACTAGGAAATTGCTATAGTCGGTTAAGCCCGAACATACGATACCCTTCATAATTTTTACAAAAATTTAGTATGCAAAGAATAAACTTGAAATTATCATTATTTTCAGATTTATGAAATTTCATGAAAAAATGTTGATATTGATGGGAAGTGGAAGGTACCATAAATAATGGACCGTTTTTAACGAATTTCAATATCCATGGTCCTACTATCAAAAAATGATCTGTGCCAAATTTCATCAAATTATCTTTAGAATTGCAACCTGTACTTCGATAACATGGTTTACATGGGGGTCCAGCCAGACGGACGGATGGAAGGATGGATGGACGGACTGAAGGATGGATGGACGGATGGAAGGATGGATGGACGGACGGACGTACGGACGGACGGACGGACTGACATCGCTAAATCGACCCAAAAAGTGATTCTAAGTCTATTGGTATACTAAAAGGTGGGTGTAAGACAAATATTTGTATGCGTTACATACATCAGCACAAACTTATAAAACCCTTTCCACCTATGGTGTGAAGGGTATAAAAAATAATTAACCATATCAGTGCATCCATTTTCCGATTTTGTGGGTATGCTTAATATTTATTTTCATAGAAACCTAACTTCAACTATGAAAAACATTTAGAGTAAAATATGAAATAGACAGAGACATTTATAGGAGTTACCAAAAGCACAAAACGACCCTTTAGTAAGAATATACCTATATTTACAATCTAAATATATATATATATATATATATATATATATATATATATATATATTATAAATGTGTTTGTAAGTTTATTTGTTTATTTGTTTGTTTGAAAGAGGTTGACTCCTAAACCGTTTGACCGATATTGATGAAATTTTGAAATTAGATAGAATATTCTCTTAGGGTGGTTTAAGGATATGTTTTGTTTCAAAACTTGGTCCAAAAAGGGTTCAAATAGGGTAAATAGTGGACCAAATGGCGCAAAATTTAATATTTATCATTGAATTTGATAAACCATAAAAGTTAGAAACTTCAAACTTAACAAAAGTAAGTTCATTACCAATGGCCGTACTTCAGAAAAAAATTAAAAGGATCGGAGCAGGGGATGGCCCCTTCCCTGTTACAAATACAATACCTATAACTGGGTAAATTGATTTTGATGATTTTCGAAATGTAGATAAAGTTATACTAACATTCCTGAAATGTTTACAGTCAGGTATGGTGTTACCGGTGGTTAAAATAGACTAGGGTTTTTTTTTTAATCTGAAGTGGGCGTGACCCCTCCCATATAATTCATATATTAAAAATGACAAATATAGGTGACAGAGAGGCCCGATTTTTCTGAAATTTTGACAGTATGTTAAGGTGTGACCAATGGTTAAAATACGCCAGATTTTTTTTAAAATCTCAAGTGGGCGTG
Source organism: Stomorhina lunata (assembly GCA_933228675.1). Taxonomy (NCBI): domain Eukaryota; kingdom Metazoa; phylum Arthropoda; class Insecta; order Diptera; family Rhiniidae; genus Stomorhina; species Stomorhina lunata. Next base: position 50,584,810 of record OW121743.1, on the reverse strand, counting down.
ACCCCTCCCATATAAGTCAAATATTGAAAATGACAAATATGGATGACCGAGCTGCCCGATTTTTCTGAAATTTTCACAGTATGGTAAGGTGTGACCGGTGGTAAAAATAGGCTAGGTTTCTTTTTAAATCTCAGATGGGCGTGACCCCTCCCATATAACTCATATATGAAAAATTACAAATATAGGTGACCGAGAGACCCGATTTTTCTGAACTTTTGACAGTATGTTGAAATCTCAAGTGGCCCTTCCCATATAAGTCAAATATTAAAAATGACAAATATGGATGAGTGAGCTGCCCGATTTTTCTGAAATTTTCACCGTATGGTATGGTTTGACCGGTGATCAAAATAGAGTTGGTTCTTTTTTTAAATGTCAAGTGGGAGTGACCCCTCCCATGTAAGTCAAATATTAATAATGACAAATATGGATGACCCTACACACCGATTTTTTTTGAAATTTTGACAGTATGTTAAGGTGTGACCAGTGGGTAAAATAGGCTACATTGTTGTTTTAATCTCCAGTGGGCGTGACTCCTCCCATATAAGTCAAATATAAAAATATAGATGATAAGATCAAAACGATTTAACCGAATTAATAAAAGTTTTAAATGTGGATTTTTTCATATTATAGGATAGTTTTTCGCTTCTTGAATTCTTTGAAAACGACCAAAGGAGGACCTGGGAATCGAAAAATGGGTATAAAATTATCTTTTTCTTTAAAATTACATCACTTCAGAACGGCTAGACCGATCACGACATTTTTTTCTACATGTTTTTAGTCCAACGTAAAGAAAAATTACAATTGGAAATATGATTGATGTTTGATAATGACGATATTTGACTGATGATTGCTTAAAGATTTTTCATGATTATTTGATGGTTGTTTGGCGATTGTTTGACAGTTTGAAGATTTGTAATAATTGTTTGATAATTGTTTCTCGATTAACTGGCGATTTTATGACGGTAGTTTGATGATTTTTTGTCGATTGTTTGATGATTGTTTGAGGGTTAATTGATGATTGATTGACGACTGTTCAATGATTTTTTATGATTATTCGATAATTGCTTCATGATTAACTGACGGTTATTTGATTACTATTTGGCGATTGTTTGATAAACTATAAATATAAAAAAATTCGCGTCTGTTGTTGTATGTTTTTTTTTTTTTTTTTATTTAGGACCAGCACTCAGGGGATGACCCCTACTTATGCTATGCATTGTGTTGGAACTAGGAAAATAGGTTGTGGGAAGGAGGAAAGAGGGAGTAGTGTTCGTGGACATAAGATTTGAATTTTCCTATATTGCAACTGTCAGGAAAAACTTCTGCGGGAAGTGAGTTCCACATACGTACTGTACGGCTAAAGAACGAATTTTCTCTATAGTGTGTTGTTCGGTCCACTGGATAATCAACCACAAATGCATTGACGTGTGTTGCGTAAGAATCTTCGGGTTTCGGGAATGAGGTCCTTGTTATCGTTAGAACACATTCCAAAGTAGTTCCGATACAACCCACATTGCGGCAGTGATCCAGTGAGTCAATAGAGTTGGATACCCTACTGTCACCGATAAGCACTTTTGCCCTCCCCTGTACGCAGTCGACAAGCTCCAAAATAGACTTTAAAGCACCGGCCCAGAGTTGTATTCCATTTTTGGTCGGATATAGGTGGTGTAAATCACACTTATGTGAAGTACTACCAATCATTAAAGTCAAATAAAAACATTATTAAAGGATTCAGTTCAAAAATTTATAAAAAAAAATATTTCATAATTGTTAATTTTTAAAGAAATGGTTAACACAGCAGTAAGTAAAAATCTGTTACTAATAACCCGGGCAACGCCGGGTACAAGCAGCTAGTATATTTAAATAAAATCGTATAAGACTTTTGATTTAATGCTAATGCCTACTAAAAACTTCCATAAATATTTGTGGCATGCAATATTACGCTGTAAACACAATCATGACAGCAGGCTACACGAACACCGACTACAAAAGTCGTTGGCTGCTATTGTCGCCTCGTAGTCAGCATTTGAGACGGCAGCTACATTCCGAAATAGCTGATTATGAGTGTTGGTAATACCGCGTTTATAAGATGGACAAAAAAATAAAATCGCTCATGTATTTCAATACTCCATGGTGTTGACAGCACTAGATCTGTTATTGTAGCCAACAAATATATAAATTAGTTTATTTTCGGCTAGAGCTACGACGGTAGTCAGTAGTCGTGTGGCTGCGCCGACGCAAAAAAACTCTGTAACTTCTTAACTATTAAAGATTTTTTAGCTTGAAATTCAATTTTCGATGTTTTTCTTTTTTATTTTGTTTCAAATCTGCCAACTCATTTTTGACCCACTTCCTCTTAACCGATTTGGCTCAAATTTGGGCCACAAGTCGATCTTGGCTTGCAATTTAATATTTTGTTATCCTTATTGAGCCCCCTTTCCCGTTGAGGTATTTACAGTATTTTTATTAAAGTGGCCCAAATTTTAATTTATGCTTAATAATACTTACATATTACCTAGTTTTCTTTTTTAAATAAAAGAGTGTAACTTATTTTTTCTTTAAATATATATTTATTTGTAGTCAAAAATAGATTGTAGATAAATAAAATAATATTTAATATTTATATTTGCATACTTTATTGCACTCAAATGTTAAATGCAAATTATAATTATTGTTTATTTGGCTGGAATATTTCTTGTAAATATTTTATATTCTGCTCTGTATTACTGCTGTCCTGTAGCAGTGCTTTAACTTCGGCACTTAGGTCCGAACTATTTACTTTCCATTGAGATGAATGGATCTGACGTTGCTAATAATATATGAAATAAGTCTTCATTTGTAGAACTTCGTGACGTTTTTCTGGTATTATGTTCTCTGTAAAATCTGTAATCCTTGTTTCTTTTTTCATGAGCTTTCTCTGATAAATCTCCAATTGGTAGTAAATGATGCTTAATGACATCTTCTCCATGATGAAGAACTTTGTGTACTGTTGCTGACATATTTCTATAATTGTATTTGGATGTATATAAAGCAACAGTTTCCTTGGCATAATCACCAAATTTTTTAGCATTAATTTGTTCATTGCACGCTAGTAGGGACGTAGGGGACGCTCTACGGGAGACCTGCTAGCCTTCCTTTCGGAAAAATGGTGTCATTCAATACACCGTTTTGGCGAAAGTAAAGTTGTGCCTCTGGATATTTCCAAGGCGTTTGATAGAGTGTGGCACGTAGCACTTCTATCAAAACTTGTTGCTTTTGGTGTCGGTGATAACTTCTCTCGATTTATATAGAGCTTTCTCAGAGATCGCACTATAAGAGTTGTTGTAGATGGGATCTCATCAAACGAGTTCAAGCTAAATTCAGGGGTACCACAAGGCTTTGTTCTTTCTCCTACTCTGTTTCTTATCTTTATAAACGACCTTCTACGTCAAACCTCTAATCCTATCTACTCTTTTGCAGATGATAGTAACATTTGCCATTCGTATTCATTCAATCATAGACCAATCCTTTTAGAGATTGGCACTATGAGGCAAAACATGAATGAATCATTAAACCGCGATTTAGAAACAATCTCAGAATGGGGTCGTGCGAATAGAGTCGATTTTAATGCGCGGAAAACTCAGTGTTGTATGCTTACGCACAAACGCACGGCGGATCATGTTACTTCATCTGTATTAATGGGTGGTGGAAATATCGAGGAATCAGATACTCTTGATGTTCTGGGCATGAGAATTCAATGTGATGTCCGTTGGACTAATCACATTTTTCAAGTGTCGAAAGAAGCATTCAAGTGTCTCGGTTTTCTTAAACGGTGTAAGAGATACTTCACTCCATCTGATCTCCTTACTATTTACACCACCTATATTCGACCGAAAATGGAATACAACTCTCATGTATGGGCCGGTGCTTCAAAGTCTATTTTGGAGCTTCTCGACCGAGTGCAGGAGAGGGCGAAGGTGCTTATTGGTGACAGTAGGGTATCCAACTCTATTGATTCACTAGAGCACCGTTGCAATGTGGGTTGTGTCACACTGTTCTATTGTTACTACTTTGGAATGTGCTCTAATGAAATAAGGGAACTTGTTCCTGAAACTCGAATTTTTCTACGCAATACACGTCTGTCTGTTAGAGCTCATCCCTTCGTAGTCGATTGGCCAGTAGACAGAACAACACACTACAGAGAAAATTCATTCTTTAGCCGTACAGTTCGTATGTGAAATTTACTTGCCGCAGAAATTTTCCCTGCCAGTTGCAATATAGGGAAGTTCAAATCAAATGTCCATAAACACTACTCCATCTATCCACCCTCCCATAACCTATTTTCCTAGTTCCAACACAATGCATTGCATAAGTAGGGGTTATCTCCTGAGTGCTGGTCCTAAATAAAAAAAAAAAGTACTTCAGTAATTGTTTTAAATCTTGAAATTAGATCTGTATCAACACCTGTTGTATCAGATGTAGTTTCGGGATCCAAAAAGAATCTACTTGCGGTATTGCCATCGTTTGTATTGCCTGATCCTTGTTTTGGTTGATCTATAATTAACCCGTGTTTGAGAAATGCATCATGAACTTGTTTCTTTTTTAATTTTCTTTTCTCTTTGTTGGTGTCATTATTTCTTACTGATCCTGAAGATCCGAAGTCCAAATCATAGCTAATATTCTGTATATGTTCCATAAAACTTATTCTCGTATGTAGCGGTGATAATCCAAATTCAAATGCATCAATACTATCTAGTGACTTTGTAGGTTCTTGGTTTAACTGACTTGATGTTGCTTTACATATAATACAGCTGGATGAAGCTTTTGTATCAGTCAAAGCCTGGGCAGCTTTTCTGTCTATCATTGAAAGTATTAATTGATAATTCAATTTAATAGTATGTTCATCTATCTCTGACTCTAATGGCTTTAGTGTTGAAATTTGAGTTTTGATGTCACTTATTTCATTCTTAATGGTATCATGAGTTTCCTTTTTAAATTCAAATTTTATTGGTCTGCAGTACTTCGTGGACGATGGAGTATGATTTTTCCAAATAAAATTTGTTTGCATTGTGCTGGACGAAGGTTCCGAGTCTTCTAAGTGTTTTATTAATCGCAATGGCACAAATGACACCATGAACATATCTGTGTCTGAAATATCCTCACATAAAAATTGTTTATATTGTTTTTGTTCTGAAGGCCCATCGCATCCCCATTTACAAAAAAAGAGTTAAATTGCAGTTTCCATGTTTTTCTAAATCAGCAACCTTTCTAATGCAGCAACCTTTCAACTGTATGATCAAGTAGAGTAGAGAAAATTCAGGAAAGTTTTTTTTTTTTAAGATACCAACCATTTGAATAAAAATTTAAACCACTAATAACTTTCCTCTTATTGAAATAACTATCTGCAATTTGTATAAATGATAGTGAATGATTTCTAAAGTAAATTTACTAGCAATTTTGATAGAATTTTGCTTGTAAAAATGTTGAGTATTTTCATTAAAATAAAAAAAGTGTTCTACGGTCGGGTCCGGGCGGGTGCAAGAGTATATATAGGCTTAAAGGAAACACTCTTGGCTTTCTTTGGGTGGTTTCGATTTTTGTTTCCATTTTTCCCTTTAAAAGTTATGCACTACTAAACTTGAAATTTTATGAGTATATGGTGATTTTAAATTTATTACATAACACCTTAACTACAAACAGAGGTTCGAAAGGCTCAATTCCTAATTCCATATTTTAAAATCAAATTTATTTTAGTGTTTATATCATTCCCATAATACATTCACCTGAATCAAGTCATAAGCCTTAACTTTTAAGAATTAATTCTTAGGGAATTTAAAATCAGTTAGATTTAATTTAAATTATTTCAATTCTTACTCTTATACAAAAATAATTAACAATTTTATAAACAAATCATTTTGTAAAGGCATACAAAAATAAATGTATTCAAACGAACCCTACAGTTCAAAAATATATAATACCTATAAAAGAGCGGAATAAAATAAATCTCAACGAAAAAAGTCCTTAACCATAAAATAAGTTTCAGGTTTGCATTAGGGATTAAATATCATTTAATACCCATGAAAAAAAGTTCCCATTTTAGAGGATAAAGAAATTACTCTTTCTTAAGTTATTGGGTTAAAAAAGGGTTTTTAAGCTGAGATGATTTCCATCTCGATTTTAACAAAACCGTGGACTTGGTTTGTCTAAAAAACATGTATGAAAAGTCATATGATTAAAATTTGATTTATTCATTATCGACATATATATATATGTATATATACATTTTCTAATTGTACTGAATTTTGTAATTTTATTCTAATTCCATCATAATTGTGTATGTATCTCAGCTATGTAATATATCTTCCTGCTAAGGGACTGATGTTTTTTAGAGACTGCAGGGCATATACAAATAACATTTTTGTAGAAAAATTCAAAAATTTATTAAGTTGACTTAGGCGAAATTTAAAAAAATAAAGAAATAATAAAACTGAAAAATGTTTGTGTGTTTCTGTTCAGATGATAATCTTCGCTTTATGTTGATATTTGTTGGACACAATAATAATAATTCGTATTTATTTAGTCCCTCAAATTATACATAATGTGAGGTTTTCGCTCTGTCTAGAATTAGGGATAATCCTCCCGATGAAATGATCTAACCAACCATCGAAACGCGTCGAGGAAAAGTTTCCCCACCAACATTTTTTGGTTTTATCAAAAAACTTTTTATTGCAATAATAAATAATTGTAGTAAATTGGGATTCTTAGTGCAATACACTACAGTAAAACTTTTTTAAAAAAATTCTTTGTTATTGGTCATAAGATCAGAAAAACTATTTAAAATAAAATATAGATACATATAAAACTAAAGATTTTTTGTACACATAATCTATAATCTCATCCAGATTCGAAAACATATAAAATCCATTATTTCGCAGCAACACAACAAAACCAAAGATAATATACTCTTACATATTAGCACATTTTACATGTATATGTATGTATTTACAAAAACTAATGTCACAAAAAACAAATTATTTTTATAAATTTTTTTAGAAAAAATTTTTAATTAAGCAGATTCCTTCACTGATTGAATTTCTGGTAAAGATTAGGTCATTATAAACGAAATACCATTAATATTACTATATTCCTGCATATCTAAATATCTTTTAAAAGTTATAGTTTAACAAATAAATGCAAAATATACACAAGTTTGCTGTGAAATAGCCACATTAGGGTAGTTCCGTTTTTTTGAACGAACATTATAGAATACATTCATACTTTTATTAAAAGTGTATGCTTTCTGATAAAACATAAGAATATTTTAATAGGTTATGATAAATTTTGTTCTATTTTATATCTAGAGTTTTTACAAACAATGTATATCGCACTTGATCCAATAATACCCTATAAATTAAAACTTCAATTTTCGTTTTTTGGTTTGATATACTTTTATTCAATGAGTGGTATAGTTTAAAAAACTTTTCCCTCGAAAAAGTCAGAATTTAAGATTTTGATTTAAAATCAAGTAACTTAAGTTTATATCCACCCTAATGATTTGCACAAAATGAATTACCAAAAAATATTTTAATTCAATTTGGACTGGTTTTAATTAAGAATAAAAAATGTTAATTCAAATTGGAGTAGAGGAATGAAGAAACATTTTATTCATTCAAGTGGATTTTAAATTCCCATGTGAATCAATTCACTAAGAATTAAAAATCAACACATTTTTTTTAATTGTTTTATGGGAATTAAACTTAAGGTATTGTTAAATCATTTTTGAATTCCTAGGAATTAAGCTAATATTTAATTAAGCCTTTCGAAGCTCTGACTACAAATTATACAGGGTGCACAAATCTTATATTCTTAAACGAGCAATAATTGTATGTTTTTATATATATATATATATATATATATATATATATATATATAGAATGGCTATCTCGAAAACGGCTCTAACGATTTTGATAAAATTTGGACAGTGGGTATCTTTTTTGATGTATAGGTCGAAGAAGAAGGGACTTTTGTAACTTTTACCTCTAAGAGGGTAAAAACGGGTAAAAAGAGGAAAAATCGAATATATAAGTAATATATATAGAAACAAAGTTAATATTACGTTTTAAACAGCTTTGAAAATAAGCGGACAGGTGTTTGGTACTTTTTTGAAACTATGTCCGATAGGGGGTAAAAAAGGGTGAAAATAGTTTTTTTGGCACCTTTTTAACCCACTCTTATATTTTAAACTAAAGAATATAGAAATAAACTTGGTACTGCAATCAATAGATGTAAAAGAAACATGAAGCACGTATTAGGTACTTTTTTGATTTTGGAGCCAAAATGGGTGAAAAAGGGATAAAATGATAACTTAACATCTCCAAAGTAATATGAATAGGAACATTATACATTATGTTAAATGCGTTTTAAAAAAATGTACCGAATTCAATTGGCACCAAAAAAGTACCAAATATATATATGGAACTTTTAGAAATTAGGGAATAAAAAGGGGGAAAAATTAGTATTATTTTAAACAAATGAATGTTTGTCTGTATGTATGTTCTTTATAGAATAGTAAACTGTGAATTTGATCATGTTATGCTCTTTAGCGAAGATGTTGCGGGTAAGCCGGCGAAGGTTTTAAATTTGATAAGATTAATTTCCGACAGATGGCGCCACTGAAAATTACTAAAAATTAATTCAATCGTAAACTGTACATTTCTTTAGCAAAGTTGTAGCGCATGAGCCGACGAAGGCTTTTTAGTTGTTATGAATACTTTCCGACAGGTGGCGCTACAGAAACTTACTCAAAGTCAATTAAATCATAATCTGTACATTTAATCATGCTACAATCTTTAGCAAAGTTGTTGCACATGAGCCGACGAAGGTTTCTTTGTTGGTATGAAGAAATTTCGATAGGTGGCGCTACTGAAATTTACTCAAAGTCAATTTAATCGTATGCTGTACATTTAATCATGCTATAATCTTCAGCAAAGTTGTTACGGATAAGCCGAAGAAGGTTTATGAATTGGAATGAGCAAAGTCCGACAGGTGGCGCCACAGAAAATTACTCAAAATGAATTAAATTGTAAACTGTGCATTTGATCAGACAATAATCTTTAGCAAAGTTGTTGCGCATGAGTCGACAGAGGTTTCTGTTGATATGAATAATTTCCAAAATTATTCAAAATGAGTTAAACTGTAAACTATGCAAACTATGTGTTGGTCGGACAAAATAAATCAAATAATTCAAAATTAACTGAATATTTCTACAATGTCTTTCCTCTAAATTTATTTTAGCACTTTATAATATAAAATATATAAAAACTTTAAAATTTTCCTCAAAATGCTTATCATAAAGCTCCGAGCAAGGCTTGGTCTACCAGGTAATACCATTTGTTAAAACCAACAGTCCACCCAACATAACAAAAAAAAAAACCGCAGCCCATTAGCATTAATAGTTTTCAAGAAATCGTTATTAATATGAGATCAAAAATTACAATTTTTCTTTCATTTCTAAATTAACTAAAATTCCAGCATGCCACGCCCACTAAAGCAAATATTTTGACCAAATTTTTTGGCCACCTTAGTTTTGATATGTTTTCTTTCTGATGGTATAAAAATTTTAAAAATCTATGTCAACAAAAAACATAGGTTTTGGCCAATGAAATTTGATTCTGAACCACCGTGCGACGTTAGAAAATGTGAACGCGTGTATTCTAATTTATTGGTTGTAGCCCGTAGCCTGTAGCCGTGATTGTGTTTATTGCATTAGCCTTAAGTGTAACGGCCTCTTGAGATTGCAATCGATTTTCTAACCTATTTAAATCCCAGTATAGCCGTTAATATTTAAAAAAAATCCGCATTTTTATAATCAGAAGAATTTGAATTTTGTGAACTAGTGCTATAATTTCATATAAATGTTACTATTTTGTTTAATTGATATTAAAACGTTTGTCAAATATTCACATTCTGTCAAATTCTGTTTTAGAATATATTTTTTTATTGTAATGCCAAATTGAAGTCCATTACATTATTTATGAAATAACAATTGATTTTATTTTGCTATTTTGATATTTGCAATTTTTTCAATAATTGATTTAGCATCTCGTAATAAACTGTTCATGAGTTGATTTATGTGGTTACTATTAGTTTATTTATGATTTAATTTATACAGAAATATTTTTCTTTATTTGGGTTAAGAGAAAATAGGATTAAAAAAAACAGAATATTTTTAAATATTAAAATTTTTGATAGTTTGATTTTGTTTAAATATTATGTAAAACAAATGATGAAAATGTATGCAATAAATATGAAGCTAAAATAAAATTTTATTTTACTTTATTTTAAGAAAATCAAATAAAGTAAGATTCTAAAAAATTTACATTTTTATCTCTAATGAAATAATATTTTAGAGTATTTATTTACTTTTAAATTTATACATGTTACATAGTATTTACATTTTGTTAAAATTTTATATCATGAAAATATTTATTTAAAAATTATAATAACTTATATGAAATACAAGTGCAATAGTTGGTTATTAAATTTTTATATATGATTTTATTACTTATTACAGATGAGAGGAAATTTTAGAATTATTTTAATATAAGAGTATAAAAAATTCAAATAAAAATAATCGGTTTTGTTATTTTAATTTATAGTTTATTTAAAACTAAATTTATACAAATAATAGACGAAGAACATTTAAAATTGTTAATTCTAAACAAACTTATGTGTTAGGGTGACAGGAACAATTTTTTTCTTTGATTTCAAAAGTTTTCTATGGAATATTATGACACTAGGTCTAAAAGTTTAGTTCTGAAAATTTGAGCCAA